>APFE031336665.1:0-11440 GCA_000404065.3 Pinus taeda | reverse complement strand
AGATGCGAGAGGTACCACCAATAATGACAATGGTCCTCAAGGTACTATAGGTACAGTCTACGGCGTGTGAATGAATGAGCCAATGTCGAACACCTGTAGAGTCATCTGATCAGAGGCCAATGATGAAAACCTCGCGTCGAACACGAAGAACCTACCATTGAGGCATGCAGGCTCCAAGGTACTAGAAGGGAGTCTCTAGGCCACTTTCCTGGATAATGAGCTGAAGTCGACAGGAAGTGATCTTCGTCGAAGGTGGGCCATAATATTTCCCACATCATCGACACGAGTCTCGTCATAATGATGAGTCCAATGTCGTCAGAGTTTAATGAGTCCGACACACGTAAAACTCAGAGTCTTTTTCATGTTTAGAGATTTTGAAAAAGACACAGAAAAGAAAACTCCAGAGGTCATTTTTAAACCAAAATTGAAAATTTTAAACCAAAAGAAAATGAATTATGGGATTTCAATTTATTCATTTGATGTTAAGTCGAGTATTTTCAAATTTTATTTTCATTGAGAATTACTTCCCATGATTTTATTTTCATATCATGTATGAGTACGATAGGAAATATTTCTATATATTGTTCTGTTGTTCTACATTGTTTAAATAGATCGTTAATGATTTTAAATTAGAAATGGGAAAATTAGGGTTTTATTTAATACAGGACCCTTGCCATCGAGCTTTCTCATATCCATCTTTGGAACATGGTGGTTCTTCAATCCAACATTAGATTCTATGAAATCATGATGAACATTTCTTTTGTTCTCATCATGAGTTTCTTTAACTACCCTTTTTCCGTTAGTAGGTAATTATTGTAGCAAATTTGCCAAAACTATCTTCAAATCTTCCATGTTGCCTTTAATATTTGCTTATATACCATCCATGCCATCCATCTTAGCTTCCATCCTATCCATATTAGCTTCCATGTCATTCTTATTGACTTCCATGCCATTCATATTACCTTCCATGCCTTTATTTAATCCATTCATCTAAGCTTCTGTTACTTTTTGTGAAAGTGAAAATTGTTGAACTTCACCTCATAATTTTGATATATCATGTTGCATTTCTTCCTGTTCTTCATGAGTCATGGTAGAGCTTTCAGGTTTCTTACTAGGTGTTTCCATTTTCTTTCTTTGAGGCATCAATTAGTGACAATTATGCCTCAACATGCCCTTTGACTCACTTCAAACTAATTTTTCAAACCAAACTTATGCAAATTAAAAAAAAAAACTACACACCTTCTTTTTGCATTGTAGGAGATCGATATTAAATCTATTGTATCTCTAAAATTCTAGATCCTCAAGGTCTTAAATTACAACCTTAGATAGCCCTCTATGTCCTATTTTTAAAGCCACCAACCTAATCGAAGGTGGAATTTCCAAGAAAGGGTTATGCCCAATATCCCTAGATGAAATGATTATTTACTTTTTTAATAGAGTGAACTTGTAGGATGTGCCACGTGTCATTTTTTCGACCTCCATATGTGAAATCGATACACATACAAGTATATTTTCTCTTCTTTTTATAACTTCTTATGAAATTTTAATCATATGCCCAAAGAGAAAGCTATGACGATGTTCCCATGGTCACTTGTTTGGGATGTAATTTGGGGAGATTGCAAAAACCCTAACTTTTGTCATGAGAAGAGATCGGAAATTTGAACCTGAGGTTCATTAAGGTTTCTTCTCATATGGGTTTTAATTTCAGCTACGAAAATGTCATAGAAAACTATTTATAGCGAAAATTCCATGAAACCATAGAATCCAAAGCTCTGATACCAAATGTTATCCAACCAGCTCATAAAAGAGAAGAAAATATAGATCAACAACTACAAAATCAGCCTCTTCAGGGGGAACTCCTTTGCATTATACAAATGAAAAATTATTTCATGATACAAATGATAAAACCTCCTTTCTATATATAAGAGTCTAAGGGGTCACAGTATAATCAAAGTTGACATAACAATGATAATATAAGGGCACAACAATTAGAATAGTGTCTTTTTATGGGGCACACTAACAACAATATGGGCACAATAGGGGAACAACAATAATAATAAGAGACACAATGATAATATTAATGGCGGAATCACTAGTATTATGGAGACATAACATAAAACATTTGTAGAATTAATTTTTATTCCTTTATTCAAATGAGTTGTGTATTTTTCTAATAAAATAAAATACATTATAAAATTCAATATCCAAACAATTAAAATTCAAAAAAGGAAAGAAAATCAAATACATTGAACATTTAGATTAGTTTTCCAATTTCATGTTACAGATTGAATTTCTCCAATCTCGTAGGATGGAATGTTGTATTGGCCATAAAATTTTATGAAATAGAATGTACAAATAACTATAAATGAAAATATGAAAAAGAAAATCAAATGCATGGAACATTCACATTTGTTTGATGACATGAATGAAATTTATGGGATGGCTCCTCTTTTATCATAACATTAATAGATGGAACATTTGGGGAGTTAATTTTTATACCTCTATTTAAGTGTGTTGTTTCACGTTCCAAGAAAATAAAATAGATTATAAAATTGAATGTCCAACCAACCAAAAAAATTTCAAATTAAAAACGAATCAAGCACATGGAGTCCGTTATTTGACCCCTAGTAGGAACAATTGGGCACTAGTCCACTTTGGATTCGTCTCTCGGGACTTCCCTTGCACTTCTGGTCTGAGGACATTTTCACTTGCATTGGGAATGCATTGGGTACATTCCTTTATTATCATAAATCCTACATTAGCTCTGGAAACAAATCGATGGCGTGCATCTTGGTGCACTTGGACACCACAGAAGGACTAGAGGAGTAGATTACTCTTCAATGGAAAATATTCACTAGAATCTAGATTCTAGATTATGAAGGGGTGTCATTAAAATGTAGAAGGGCTGACAAGGTAGGTCATCTCTACAAGGAATGCCCTTTGGTCACTGCTACCTCCTGTCCCACCCAAGAATCAGATGGTGCCACCTCTATTGCTTAAGCATCTACATAGGAGAAACCTACTCGTTCCTCTCATTCGAAGCCACCAGATCATTGTTTTGCTCACATGACTACTTTGGCTTCCCCAAGCCTCATTCACCTACTATGACAAGATCACGGGTCGCTACTGCGCCCGCTCTCTCTGCCAGTATTTCTCATCCTCATTTCTCTTCAATTTCATTACCTTTATCTACTTCTACACAAAAATTTCATGGCACTTGCATCCATTGCAAGCATTTCTTGCATTTCACTCTCATCCCCTCTGAATTCCCCCCCCCAAAAAAAATCCTATTCCACTGCCTCGCCTTCTATACCTCAGTTTTTTATTAATCCTCCTTCTCCTGGTGCATCGGTATCCTCTATTCATTATCATCCCTACAATCTTCTCTCTCGGAGGAAACACCCTCCTGAGCCTTCTACGATTGGCCTGATCTCGCCTCCTAAATTCACCAAGCCTAGAAGGCGTCGGCACTCCTGTATTTCTAACACCATTAGCCAAGCAGGGGTGGATGTGGCCTAGGGAAAGAAATCTAAACATTATAAGGTTCTTATAGCACTCGACACCCTCCACCTATCTCATCCATGAAGTGGGTCTCTTTCTACTATACATGGTTGGCTAGCCCTGCTAAAAGATTAGCCCTCACAAGACTATTGGATTCTCAAAAGATCAATATTATCTATCTACCAGAAACCCTTGGGTTGGTTGAGTAGGTCATCTCTATTTTAAATTCCCTAAAGTCCGAATGGACCTTCCATGCACTAGATGTCAGTGGACGGTCTGGGGGAATTGCACTTGGCACTAAGCCCCGCACGATTAAGCTACATACATCTTTGGGAGGGGCTGGATTTTTGGGTATGGATATATACTCGAAGTTGTATCAAGAATTCATAATCATCAATGTTTCTACACCCTATCATAACAGGGTTGAATTCTAGAATCATTTACTTAACCTATCTCTCAATAACACAGACAACCTCAATCTGGGAGGGGACCTAAATTTTTCAATTGGACACACGAACTCTTGGGGACACAATGCCTAATTGGACCCCCTCTCAGATATTTGGAATATCTTCTAGAGTATTACCATCTTGTTGATATCCCTATGAATAAGCTACAACCAGCTTGGCGTAACAAAAGAGTAGGAGAAGCATCACTATCCAGAATACTCGATCGCTTCTTAATCAAGGAGAGTTTGGAAAGAGCCTTGAGAAACATTCATCAATGGGTGGGATGTGGTGGCATATCTGACCAATCCCCTATATATTTGGATTTGTCAGGTTCCTTTCTAAAACCAAAGGCCCCATTTAAATTCAATTCTATCTAGCTGATGGATTCTAATAACATCAAATTTGTTAATGATTATTGGCATGCACATCCACCTACATAGGGTAGATCCTATATCATAAGTCTTTTATCGCAATCTAAATGAACTAATGAGTCTATCTATTCAATGGGCTAAAAGAGAATGAGATCGAGACGATCAAACTCTTAGGTTCATTGAAGACAAGCTAGCAGATCTGTTGGACGAGAATGGGTGGAGTTTCTCCACTACAGAAGCTAAAAATATTCTCATTGACCTGGAAGCTCCATGATCCAAAATTGTCAAAGAACGTGAGGAGACCTAGCACCTCAAGAGTAGAGCTATCTCGTTATAAGATGGGGATGACAACACACAATTATTTCATAATTATGCAAAAGTAAGATGAGAAAGTAATACTATCCGGAAGATGCCTAATGAGGATGGACATCCTACTCATACTTTTCATCAATTGGCTCATATTGGCATCACCTACTTTTGACAGCTATTTAGGGGTCCTCAAGGGGCCACTCTCACGGAAATTGTTAGATTTTCAATACTTTTCCCTCATTTTGTTGACCGAGATTCGACGATTGATCTCATTAATCTAGCATCAATTGGGGAACTAGAAATCACTCTTAAATGGTTTAAAAAGGATAAAGTCCATGGCCCAAATGGATGGTTCGTTGAAATTTATCTAGCTTTCTTTGAAACCATGGGAAAGGACCTACTTAAGGTTGTGGAGGAATGTAGGTTAGTTGGTCATATGTATGAGGTTGTCAACTCTACTTTCATTTCCATCATCCCCAAAGTGGACTCCCCTCTTCCTTTCAATGATTTCAAGCCTATAGCTCTCTGCAACTGCCTCTATAGAATTATTGCGAAAATCATTGCTAATCAATTAAATCCCATCCTATCTTCCCACATCTCATCCAAGCAATTTTTCATTTTTGTATAATAGACAAATACATGAGGCCATTGACATCCCACAGGAGGTCCTCCACTCCATTAAGACAAGGCATTTAA
Source organism: Pinus taeda (assembly GCA_000404065.3). Classification (NCBI taxonomy): domain Eukaryota; kingdom Viridiplantae; phylum Streptophyta; class Pinopsida; order Pinales; family Pinaceae; genus Pinus; species Pinus taeda. The sequence goes on along the minus strand of APFE031336665.1, from coordinate 6,117 downwards.
AAGGATCCATCCTCAAGATCAATATTTCTAGGTTGTTTGATTAAGTCAACTGGTTATACTTAAGAATTCTCCTCACACACTTAGTCTTCCCTCTCTCTTTCATTCAATGGATAATGTGTTTTATCACCATTGTGTCCTTCAACATTCTCATTAATGGCTTGGCCTCCAATTACTTTCACTTAAAGCAAGGCCTCAGACAAGGATGTCTTCTTTCCCCTCTCGCTTTCCTCCTTGTAATGGAAGGACTAAGTAGGTTAATATTGTAGGAAAGATGAGACAGATGACCTTAGGGTATCAAATTACAAACAATTTGCATCATCTCCCACCTACTTTTTATGGACGATGTCTTATCTTTCCCAGTGGGGGAATACATGACTTCTCTATTTTTTATGATATCATGTGGTTTTTTCCACTGCAACTGGTATGGAATCTAATCAACTGAAATATACAATCTCTTTCTCATATTTTTCCCAACAAGAAATTGAGATCGCTCTTCATAAGTTCCCTTTTCGAAGACTTTTTCTGGAGCATGGACTCAAATATCTTGGTTTCCATATCAATCTACATAGTTACAAAATATCGGATTAGACTTGGCTCATGGCCAAGGTGGAAAAAAGATTTCATAATTGGAATCATAGGTTCGTGTATGGGTGTTTACTCATTAAATCCGTCCTTGCGGCAATTCTGGTTTATTGGATCTCCTTAGCATGGTTACCATAAGAATCCTATCCCGATACAAAATATTTGTTGTAGATTCCTATGGAATGGTTACAAGGAGTGGAAGCCATTTCCTTGGGTGGGCTGGAGTCAAATCCTGCATCCTAAGAAATGGGGTGGCTATGGTATAAAGGATATTACTTCTTTTGCACATGAACTTGCTGCCAAGATGGGATGGCATGTTCTCATTACCTGGAGCCTTTGGACTTATGTTGTCCCTCACAAATACATTTTTCTTTTCCATTATTTCGATTGTATTTGACTCTTGACCTAGCATAGAATAGGTATATCGATGATCTGGTAGGGTGTCATACACACTCTTCCTACTATCAAAAACTATCGTGCATGGCGTATTAAATCTAGGACATCAGTACGCTTAGGCATGTACCTATGGTCAAGATGTTCTAATATGTACAGACTACCCCCAAATCTTATTACCTTTTTAAATGATCGAGGCATAAACTCGATTTCTAATATTGTAGATCTGGAGAATACCACCATTTTTGCAAATGCTTGGAAATCATCTGACTTGGGAATCACTATACAATGGCATCAGAACTGGGTGGGCTATACCTCTGCACTAACTAAATCACATGTACATATGAGGGAGGAAAATGATGAACTCATTTGGGCACCTAAAAAACACGAAAGTTATATCTCGAAAGATGGATATCCTACCATATATGCTGCTCACGAGCCACTTGTTCTGGCTAAGTGGTGGTGTACTATTTAGAATCTCAAATCTCCCATATGCACTGGGATTTTTTATGTGGAATGTCCTTATGAACAAAACTCTTACTGGGGAAAATTTGATGAAAAGGTCATTTGATGGTCCCTCCTAGTGCATCCCCTGTCAACAGGTCATTGAATCAAATAAAAATCTCTTTCTCACCTACCCTTTCGCTATCAATTTATGGAAACAATTTCTCTCCTCTCTGGCTATTAGACAATGATGGCATGGAGATAACATTCAAACTTATTGGAATCATTAGTGGACTCATACCTCGAACCAGAAAGCTCACAATTTCCCCTTACTTATTTATTGCAAAATCTAGTTGAACAGGAATGGCATCATATTTTGAGACAAAGCTACCCATTGGCCTATCTCTATCGCCCATATTATTAACTCATTTCAAGAAATTGTTGATGACAAGCACACTCCTCCTGTCTCACCTATGGCACCTGAAGTTATTTACCGAAATCATCATTTGGCATACTTTGATGGATCTGCACAAGAACAAGGATGTGGGCATGGGTATCTTGCTGAATCTATCTCATAGACATTCTTACCCCATCCAGATGAGTTTTACGGTTGGGACAAATAACTATGTCGAACTCATCACTATTAGACATTTGCTCCATTTTGCATTGAAACATGATTGCAAGCACCGTCATATTTTTGGAAATAAAAAAAACATTATAAAATTGTTCAATAACACATATACATGTCATGTGCACACACTGAGGAACATATTGGATGAATCTATGCATTTAAAATAAAAATTAGATTATATTTCTTGTCATTACATTTATAGGGAATGCAATCAAATTATAGACCAACTATCCAAGGAGGTTGTGGTCCAGCCCAGTGGTTAGTGGCTAATCCAGGAACAACCGGATGCTGAAAAATACTAGTATTAGCACCAACCATATATAGACCACCTATTTTAGGGGGCAAATAGACCCTAATAAAATCTCATTTTTTCCAAATATTATCAGATCATTATATTATGCTCTATATATCATTGCATATATCTATTTCAAAACAAGTATGGTATACCCAAGGGTTAATTTTGTACAAACATTAGCCTTTGGCATCTACAACATGTAATTTTCTCAAATCATAGAAAATTGTGGGAAAAAAAAAGAGTTAGCTGAATATGGAAACAATGACTTCCCCTAGTGTTTTCTATAAAATTTAAATTTTTCTAAGAAAACACGTTGCAAAATGTAACTCACAAAACATAATATGACTAAAGAATGCAGCCATGTTTCATTTTTTTTAAATATTTTTTTTGGTTGAGAATGAAGCCAAATTTGTGACCATTTCACTTGGAAGTTCCAAACCAACACATTTCAAAAAATGTAATGTAAGTCACTACTATATGTTTCAAAAATAATGCAGCCACGTTTGGCACCATTTAAATGGAAAGTGAAATGTTTTATAATGTAAAATAGGGAGCCAACTTTTAATATTTTTTTCAATTTTAAGATTCATTTTTTTGTAATCTTGATACACGTTTTCATTTTTATCTAATTTTTATACATGGCGATAAGAAATAGGCACAATAAATTTTTAATCATCGTTTGCTAAAAAAATGTTTTAAACAAGGTTTAAAATCATGATTTAAATATGCAAAATGTTAAAGAGTTATAATTCCATTAGTTGATATAGTGGAAAAGACTAGAATATACTAGCATCTTTCAATTTAAACTATCATATCAAAATAATTAATTAAAAAAATGATTAAATTGTCCAATTAGATGAACATAAAAATTGAAAATGGAAAACTTCAATACAAAAAATTAAAATTGTTAATATAATAATAACATAGATTATATAATAATAATGATTAATATACTAGTTAAGTTGTAGTTTTATGTTAAGTTGTAGTCTTAAAATGATATTCTTATGTTAAGTTGTAATTTTTTATATATATTTGAAACATATTTTACTTATTTTCCTGATATTTGATAAATAGAGACTAAAGTTAATTTATAAAAAATAAAAAGTAAATGAACTAAAAAAAAGTTAAGACAAAATATTGAGATGTCTAATCAATAAAGAAAAATTATATCGATTACATCTACATCAAAAATAATGATTATATATATATATATAATATTAATATATATATATATATATTTATTTACTTATTTATTTATAATTATAATTTAAAGAAAAAAAAAAAAACTAAATAACAAAATAACAAAAAAACAAAAACAAAAACAGTCCAAAAAAAGCAGATGAACCAGAAAAAAAAATACAAAGCACTAGAAAGTCAAGAATGTAAAAAAGTTGAGCCTTATCAGAAAAAGAAAAGACACAAAATCAAAAAGCGCAAAAGCTTGTCCTTATAACAAAGCTAAAGAGCCAATAAAATAGCTTGCGCAGAGCTCATACAGCCACTACAACTATAATTGCTTGTATGGGTTGAACACATTCTTAAAGGCCTGAACGCATATGCATCTGTGTGTTTAGATGTTCATGAAGCTATTGTAATGGCCTTGACATGACTCACTCTTCGTCAATTTTTCCCTGAGAGTTGACCTTAATTCTCGATCTGTTTCGATGATCTAGGCCTCCTATGTTACAATAATCCTTGACCTAGACCTCCTATGTTACAATAATCCTTGACCTAGACCTCCTATGTTAAAATAATTCATTGTTTCTATTTACAGAGAGAGGTGAAGATATTTACATAGAGAGAGTGAGAAGGAAATAATATCAAAGATATTGTGTGAGGGAGATATTCTGAGAGTGAGAAAGAGCAAGATAGGGAGACAATGAGAGAGGGAGATAGCAAGGGCGAGGGTGAGAAAGTGAGATAGGAAAGTGGGAGAGAAAGAGGGAGAGAGGGAGAGACAAAGAGAGAGAGGGAAAGAGAGAGAGGGAGAGGGGCAAAGGGAGGAGGAAGAAGAATGGGAGTGAGAGAGAGAGAAGGAAAGGTGAAGAGGGGAAGAGAGAGAGGGAGAGGGGAGAGGGAGGAGGAAGGAGAGAGAGAGAGAGAAAGAGAGAGGGGGCAAGAGAGAGAAGGAGAGTGTAGAAGACAAAGGGTAAGACAAGGAATAAGAGAGTGAGAGATTGACAGAGAGAGAGAGAGAGAACCATAGTAAGAGTCATAGAGAGAGATTTAGAGACACTGTGAGAGAGGGATAGGAGGAGTGAGAGAGAGGAAGAGTTATAGAGAGTAAGATAGAGATAGGGCGACAAAGGGATGGAATGGTGGAGGGCCTATTTGTGACCTTCAACCTTATTTCACTATCTATTCATACACATTTTGTGTTTATTTATTATCTAAAGTAATATTCTCATTCTCATTTATTGAAAATTGGGTTTTTGAGCTAGCATATCTCATCTTTCCCCATGAATTTCTATGGCCTAACTCCCATGGAGAGAACCATGAATTTATGCTCAAACCATTCCAATGTAAGGTTAGAATTTGGGTTTTTTGAAGCTTTAAATTTTCTTTTGTTTTCCACATCTAATTTTTACGAATAAGGAAGAGAACAAGGGGCCTCTACTTTGTTTCAAATCATTTTTGAAAAAAGCTAAATGAGGAGAAAAGAAATGTGGGGTTTCATTTGATTCATTTGTCTTTAATTCTAGTGTTTGTGGAATTTATTTTTATTGTGAACTACTTCCTATGATTTTATTTTCATAGATTGTATGAGTACAACAGGAAACTCTTCTATATATTATGGTCAGATTTTGCTTTGTTTAAATTGATTGTTAATAATTTAAAATTAGAAAGGGAAAAAATAGGGTTCTATTTAAGATTTTTTTTTTATAAGTAATGTTGTTTTTTAATTTTTCTTTGTGTAGGAAACATTGTCCTATTGGGAGGTATATAGTTTTTTTATATTAAAGAAATTACTTTGTCTCAATGTCATTTGATCTATTTTACGTAAATTTATGTGGTTGAAAATGTATGACTGTTCGAAAAGGGAATGGTCTAACTTGGTTAATGATTTTGTTGGTCATATATATCCTTATACACCACGAAATGACTATTGTGTGAATATTTTCTTAGAAACTTATTTATTTTAAATCAAGGTTTCATTTGGTTTATTTTTAGTAAAATTATCTCATTGAACATGTGTGAGTTTGTGGAGGAATATTTGAATGAATCATTTTCTTGTTATTTATTTTTTCCATAATGAGATTGGGAAACATATTTAGGACATTTTTGTAAAGAAACCTTGAAGATTTGATGTTGAGTGATATTTATTTAAATATTTTAAAATTAATATATTACAAATAATATTTGTTAATGATAGCGACTCCCTTTCCATGAAGAGTTTGTTGTTGAAATTTAACATTGGTTTTTCAATTTGGTTTTCTGAACAACTTTGTTGTATTTTATTTCCACCAAAATTTTATAGATAAGAGAAGGTAATTTATTATGGAGGTGAACCAACCTAGATCTATATTTACTCTAGATCTATCAAGTACTAAGAGGGATCAAATATTTCAAGATGATACCACTTTTGTGAGTGAAAAACTTAAAGAAAGGTTTGCAACTTGAAAGATGTTATCGCTCTATCCACTTAATAGGTTTCAATTAAGAGGGATCTAGGATAGTTTTTATAGCACAACACATGTATTATAAGGAAAGTATGGTTTCTTATAAAGAATGAATTGATGTCTCCTAACATTTAAAATTAATTTATATAACA
>APFE031336661.1:273417-300193 GCA_000404065.3 Pinus taeda | reverse complement strand
AAGAGAGGGGTTGCCTTCTAGGGAAAAAAACCCTAAACTAAACATAAGTTCTACCGTCAGATCATCCGCCTAATGAATGGTCCAGATTGACTAGAAATTACTATACTTTTACAAGGAAAATTTACATCTGTTTTTAGCTTCGGGGGCGCTGCCCCCAAGCCCCCGCCGGGGGACCGCTGGCCCCCGGACCCCCCTGGACCCCCGCGTGGAGGGGTGTACAAAACTTCTTGGGGTATACATCCAGCTGAAACAAAGACCTCTGAACAATCATGCTCCACACACAACAGTTCTGTGTAGTCACATACCTTCCAAGTTCTAGTGGAACCCCCACCTCGGACAATCCATCCCTCGACAAGGTTACCTTGCATTGGAAGGTCCAAAAAACAAGGCATATACTTGCATTAAAATCGTCCTACTGGTCATAACATTCTTAGGGAAATCAATGGACATTATTGGGTACTAGTGTCCCATAATGACCCTGCTCCTGAAGTGATTTACCAACATACTACTGCCTGTTTCAATTTGTTTTGTTGTTTATTCCAGTTCTTGCAGTTAGTTTCAACCACCCAACCGAGGACTTCCATGCTTCCTATATAAAGCACAAAATTTCCATTAGAATAAAAGTGAATTGAAATAATCTCAAGTACTACGTCATTGGTGACCCATCAATAAGGTACACTTGCAATTCTTTTCACTTCCTGTCACAACAAGTCAAACTCACATCTTGACCAAATCATCATGCACAAACATATCACATCCGATTAGCTCAAAATACAACCATCAGAGATCAAAATCACGAACCACATGGAATCATCATAAACCAGAATTATAGATCACATGTAACCATCATAAACCATAATCATAGATCACATGCATAATTAAAACTAAAATAAAACATGGGTACTTATCCTTTAACTGGTCTTTTGCTTCTACCTTTGTTCTTTCTGTACACGCACCAAATTAGTTTCCATACGCGACAAGCACCTAGTGCCTTCACTTCACTGCAACCACACACACATACATACAGTGTAAAAAACACAAGACATACACCTACATCTAGTTTACACCACCACACAATACATACACCTACACCCGATGTATAATGCAATGCATATATGCACACAAAGTACAACACAATGAATACACATGTCATGATACCACAACGACAAATTCCACATACATAGTACCGTATGTTCGCAACACATCATGTATGACATGCACACAATACAACATATACACCAATACCATATGTACAACATGTAAACAATACCACATGTACACAACACCACCTGCACAACATGTGCACAAAATCACATGTGCATGACACAATATGAACAATGTGTATACAATGCCATACATACACTAAACCACCTATACAATGTGTACACAATACCACAAGTACACATCACCACATGCATGACATGTACACGACACCACACAATGCAACATGCATGACATGCACACACCACCACTTACACACAATGCCACATGTACAACTTGTACTGTTACATGCCAATTTGTCTGCATGACACTTGATCAATTTATGGGTTTTTTTACCATCCATGAACATGTTTGAATGAACTCCATTAGAAGTCAAACAACCAAAAATATCTTGAAGTAGATGACAAATTTGGGGAAAATAACTGTCACACCTTGCTAAGTTTCACATGCGTTGATTTTACTAGCTTTTACCACACATGTGTTATAACTAACGTCGAGAATAGTGCAGAGATGCACTCTATCTGCCACTATAACCCCCACAGGTGAATTCAAGAAATTAAAAATAAAAAGTACATTGTAGAAACATAGTTTGTCGAATATTTCCCAACTGAAAGATTCTAGGTGATGACTATTCGAACTATAACCCTCAGATGATGCATTTTAATCCATTTCCTCATGGAAACATAATCCCTTAATTAATGGGTCTCATCCTCTTCTTTTGGATCTGAAACTTCTTCCTCTTGGCCTATAAAATGACTATAGGGTAGAGGGATTGAAGAGGTCAGAACTTAGATAAGATAAACTTATGTTGTTAGTTTGAGATTGGAAATATTATCATCTAAGTAGGATATTGAAGGAATTTGGGAGGAACCTCACGACATCAAGGCGAAGGTTGTAAGGATCCCCTTTACCTTTGATTAATACAAATGAACACTTTCTCCCTTTGATTTGTCTTATTGGAATGATGAATGGTTCATAATTGTTTATAATGTTTATTACGACAAATTCAATTCCTAATTTCCTTGATCATTAGGATAAATTTTGTTTGGATTATTATATCACATATGATTTTAATCCTTTAATGGTCTATGGTTGCAGGTCTTGTCAAGCATTGAGGAGCTGCATCAAATCACAATGAGGGATCTTCATTGAGAATTTCATGAAATAGGTAAGAGGCTCATCCATTAGATTTAATTCTTATAATTCAAACAAGTCCAACATAAGGAAAGAGTTAGTCCAATTGTCTTGTTTGTTTCTAGTTTCCGTCAAGGATCTAGGGAGAAAACTCTTGTTTGCAAGAGGGATTTTTCCGGTGTAACAAATTGGTGGCTCTCTGGGGAACATCTATGTTCGCTTCCTTTTCCTTAGTTTTTCTTTCCGATCCTTCTGATTTATCTCGACCTGAGTCTTTATGAATTAATGACCTTTCAAATCCGTGTGGTTTATTTCTTGAATTTTTATTTTTTCTTGGGTTTATGACACCTGCGCTATTTTCATTTGCTAACAGAGCATAGTTCTGGGCCAGTTTTTCCTTAGCAACCAGTGGCATGAACTCTGTTTTGTTTGCTGACCTGCGTAGACCTTAAGAATTTTTGAAAATTTGGCTTTTTCTTCAACCCAGACCTGAGTTTGATTTTCTGGAAGAGTCATTATCTTTGTTTGGACTATCTTATGTCTCTTCTGAACTCATTTGAGTGCTTTGTTAATATTTGTTGAAAATTAGGTCTATTTGACAAAATTGGTTAGGGTTTTATCTAGTTGGTTTGTCGATTGATCAAAACAAGATGGGTTGTCCTTCTGCCTGTGATATTCTTATTTTGTTATGTCAAATACACCATTTATCCTTTTTTTTTTCTTATTTGTGATCAAACTCATTTTGAATTGCAAATTAGGGTTCCTTGAGATATAATGTTTTTGAGAATAAATTGCGGTCATTTTTGTTTGATAAAGGAATTTGTTGCTCGCAATTTCGGTAATTTCTCACAATCACACTGTTGTTATCATTAAATCAAAGCATTCATAGGGAAACTGTATTTTTTTCTCCAACTCTCTTGAGTGATTTCTGTGTACTTGAAAATTTTGAGTGATAAAAGATAAAGAGTATTTTTGGTTTATTTGATATTTAGAAAAATCTGGAACTTGGTTTGTTTTCTGCATTTTTATTACCTTAAGATCAAATTGGTTGTTTTAGGAAAGTTGGAAAAGTTTGAGTTTTGCACTTCATTTCGAAAAGGAAAAAGAAATCTTTCTTTCCTCTAAATAGGATTTCATTGAATTTGAAAGTTGACATTGCATTTTTGAGCGCATTAAGATTTTGAGTCGTGTCATAACATCATGAGTTTCAGCTTCATTACCTATTGAGTAAAGAACAACTTAATAATATAGCATTTGATGCGCCTCTAAATTAGACATAAATTAAGGCCCATGCCTTTAAATTAAACATAAATTAAGGTCTATGACCATCCTTCAGCACATTAAACCTCTCTTTTTGCATTAGATAATATATTTTTAACTTTAATATATTCATTAAGAATGTTTATGAATAATTGCATATTTGTGCCTAATGTTATTTATTTTTGTGGAATATTATGAGAATATTGGGCAAATTATGAAGATGTGGAGGAGGAGATAATTTAAGGACTTTCTCCCTACTACAAGAGGATCACTATTAAATAATAAATCAACAAGATATTATAGAATTATGGCACAGATTGTGGAACTCCAATGATTGAGAAAATCTAGGAATGTGTTCCCTGCCATTTAATGCAGATTCTTAGTATTGGGAACCAGATCCACTAATCAAAGGATTTTGTTGGGGAAAACTTCCTCCATTTATGGGGAATGATTCCTAATCATTTTTTATAAGTACCAAGTCAAATTTGCCTCTAGGGGGATATTTTTATTAGTGTTTTTGTGGAGAGAACTCGTATTTCTTCAGTTCCATTTGTAGGGATGAAATTGTATTGATGAAAATAATGAATATTGGTGTCATGCTTAGCTTCTAAATCTTGTTACCCTCCATAGGTATCTGAGTTTCCTTGGGCTTGGCCATCCCAGGAGCCTCAAAGCCCTTTTGTATCATTTCCTTTTCTTCTTGTCGCTTCTTATTCACATGCATCTCTTGTTTTTATTTGTTACTATTTCTGCATTTAGTATTAATGATTTCTTGTTGTAAGATTGGGTTAAATGGTTGATGTAAGTTATTTTCAAGGATCAAAAGCATCATTTCATCATTGGAAAATATTTGTAAGGCCATAGTAATCATTGATCTACTTGGATTAGCTTTCTTATTCCCAAATTTAGAATTATGGAACTCCTTTGTGGCAAAGAATAGTAAATTTCTGCTATTTTTTAGCGCATGCTAATGAGCTTCAATAGAGTTGGTTCCACTTGAATTGGATCAAAAAAACATTCTAGTTCATAAAAAAAATTACTCCATTGCATTTGCACTTGGTCAGGTTAGGAATTTTATAGATTCACTAGCTCATTAGTTCTCGACTTTCTAGATTTTTGACTAGTAATTTTCTGCTATTTTTTAGCATGAGTTAACAGAGGTACTTTCGAGTGATTCCAATTGGAATGGGGACCTAAGACATCCTAGTAAATAAGAAAATTTGTCCCATTCAATTTGGATTTGATTTTCTTGGTTATTTGATGAATTATAATTTCGTATAGTAAATCTGTAACATCCTGTAGTAAAACTGGGGATCCTGTAGGAGAACTAATACATCCCGTAGGAGAACTAGTACATCGTGTAGGAAATCCTGTAGCAGCCTGTTTTGAGCCAGAATTGAGAAAAATCATCATTTAAGCTGGGATTAGGCCCTTGCTTGACCTTCAAGCCATCTAAATAATTCTACCCCTCTTCCTCCACAGTTGTCTCCCCTACCAAAGATCAAAGAAAGATTGACATTTTCATTTATAATGCAAAAATATTAAAAAAATGAGTACTTTTATATTTACACATACACAAAACAGTTAATACTCTCTAGATCAAATTTCATGCTTAGATTAGTTAAAACATCACATGGGACAAATAAGGTTAAAATAGGGTTCTTTTGCAAGCAAAGTGTGTTAATAAGTAGATAGAGGATTTCATGTTACTTTACAAGAATTTTTAAATTCAATGTTTCATTTCTACAAATAGGCAGCATTTCTTTTCTCTCACGACATCAAATGAATGACACATTGTATGTTGCACATATAGTGCCGATACCTCTTAAGTTTTTACGAACCTTGGGTTGATAATTAAAGTAAGTAGCCTTGGGAGTTGCAACATTCTTGTTGCAATACCGAGGCTCATCACTTTTTAGCACTGTTGCCTGGGATGTATCAAAGTATGCATTGTTTTCTTCCCTAGTTGATTAATTTCTTTTTGCTTTGTGAAAAAACAAAAAAAAAAATTGCATTAGGCATATTTAATTTCAAAAATAGAAAACTGCATTGCATTATAGTTTTCATTCAATCATAAAAACAAAAATATCCAACACCAACCCACCCCCCATTTGATCACATGGTGCAGTAAGAACCATATCACCGTTCACTTTTGTAGGTAGACGAAGAAGATGACAAAGAATGTAGAAGAAATGGATGGGAGAGATGACAATGAGGAATATCCTCTCAGATTTCCCATTCAAGATACTGATGGTAGTGTGCACATGATGAACATCCCTCCACATTTTCTTCCAAAATTTCATGGTCTAAGGTCAGAGGGTCCGGAAACCTTTCTCTTTGAATTTGAAATTGTTTGTAGATGTTATGGTTACCCATTAAAAACTCAAAAATTGATATTGTTTCCGGAAACATTGAAGGATAGAGCTCTTAAATGGTTCATGAGTTTAGGGACTAATTCAATAAAATCACGGAATGATATGCAAAATATATTTCTAGAAAAATATAAAGATCACGATCTTAAAGAAGAAATCTTTAGAATTATTCAAAAAGAAGATGAGAGTCTAGAGGATCTAATAGACAGGTTCATGTATAATGTTAAGAGGGCAAAACTACACCATTTAGGATCTGACACACTAAAAACCCTCTTACTTAGAACAATTAGGGATGAATGGATTAATCTCCTTGATATCATGAGTAGAGGTGATGTACACCAATTATCATTTCAAGAAATTTGTGAAACATGCAAACACATATCAAGAGGAAGGGAAAGAGTAGGTAAATCAACGTCATGATTGGTAAGTCAAGCTAAACTTGGAAATTTGTTTGATAACTTTAAAACATAAATTCTTAGCAATCTAAGTGAACAAGTAGAAATTTTAAGAATACAAAATGAGAAAAAAGAAGATGCTGATATTCGTGTTGTCCATGCAGAATCACATGATGTTAAATGTTGCTCCTCATTACCAAGGTTGAAGGAAGTTTAGCAAGAGGACAATGGAGAAAGTCAATTGCCAATGCAACTATGTTATGTAGCTCCAAGAGTACCATGGCAGCCTAGTCAACCTAGTATGATGCAAGAGCCTAATTCACAATTTCAAAGTTATGCATATCCACCTCAAAGTAATTGGAACACACCCTTTACTTGGCAACATTGGCCATCTCAACCCCAAAACCAATCTTGCCAACAAGGTTGGAAAGGAACTTATGGGAGCCATCCACACTATCCTCCATACCCAACTCCATGTTATCCCTACCATTCATCTCCACCACAACCACAACCCCAACCAAATCCATCTCAAATATCCATTCCCACTCCACTACCTGTACCATGATTTCCAAACCCAAACATTGAAGTAACTCAGCCCACTTACAATGTTGAGGTACAACACTTCCAAACATATCCTCTTGAGATAAATGGTATTCACCATAGCTTAGGAAGAGTATTGCAAAAAAGAGATTATCATGATATCATTGAAGGACCACATCCAGAAGAAGAAGATTCAAATGAGAAGACCAAAGAATTATGGGCTGCACTTGATGAAGAGTAGACATAAAAAATAGAGATTGAGAAATCTCCCTCATGGTTACCATCAAATCCTCCATGTATTCAAGAGAAAAATTAACAAAAAAAGGAAGATTTGAGGGTCATGGTAGAAGAAGACATGAAGAATGATCCAGATAAGCAATAAAACCAAGGGCATCAAAGTTATATTGAGGTTTGGTTCCAGATAGTCACTAAGTTTTAGTAACACTCTCTTCTTCAAGTGTGCTTGACATCATCAAAGTCAAATAATTTGTTTGCTAAAATTTAGGTACATGTCAAAGCATACATCCCAAGCCTAAAAATCAGATTTTCTATCATCTTGATGTGCACGTGGATCCATTGGAAGTATTCTTATACTTGAAAGTGATTTTGTTTTTCAAGTAGAGTAGGGTGGAAAAAATAAAAAAAATAAAAAATAAAAAAATGAAAAATAAGAGGAAAAAAGTAAAATCTGATGTGAAAAACTCCTTTGAGGCACCTAAGATTGGCTCATTGATTGAAAACCTCCATGAGGTGGTCAATGGGTTGGAAAAAAATAAAAAAAATAAAACAGAAAATAAAATATCCTAGGTGAAAACTTCCTTTGAGGCGCCTAGGCAGACCTACTAGTTGAAAACCTCCTTGTGGCATCTAGTAGGCCTAGAAAAAAAGAAAGGAAATAGATAAAATATACTTGCTCCATGTATCTCTTTGATGAATGTAGGCGCTCTCCAACATCTACAAGGAACAAAAACAAGTTGCCACCAAAGAAAGAAAAAATAGGTCAAACCTAGTCAAAAGAAGTCAAATTGTGACTTTCTACTCCTTTTCTCAAATGCTCCAACAAGGTCAAGTCCATGCCAATCCATCACCCTTATCTATTTCCACCATCCACCCATCATTCTTAAGATTTTCCCATTTAGTTTTCTTTCTCTCCTAAAAAACTAAAAGAAGGCTTTGCTTTACTACAGGAAACAAAAATACATAGAGCATAAATTTATTTTTTCCATAACCTGAAAACCATGCATCCATTTAAAACTCCATTTCATGGGGAGATGAATATGGATGGTAACATGCCCAAACAATTGCAAAAAATTCTAGTGCACAGTTTCCAAGAAATCGACTTGCATCACCTTCATCCATTTTTAGTTTTTCTCAATATCCGTGCATCCATTGACCAATTTGTTTTTATAGGGAGGTGCATAATGATGATGGAAACATGATCAGAAAGTTTCAGGTCAATCCATTCTACTGTTCGAGAGATATGGAAAAAACAAGTCTGCTACAAGAGGCTATCTTGAATTACTACAAGAGTTTGTTGTAGTACTACAGGATGTTCTGAAATCTACAGGAAAGGCAGTCTGATGGAAAAATTATGATGCATGCCTATTTTGGGATAGGAAAAAATGACATTGACTTCACCATATATCAGCCAACATCCATCATGACCATGTCACCCTATGACCACACCTTCGACTCATTCCAATACCTATTTACCCTCCAATAGAGAAAGGACACAAATAATAAAAAAGGGCGCTACAACAACCTATTTGGAAGTAACAACAGGCTCTAGGACTAACCTTCAACACCATGATTGAAAGAGGAGAAACATAAATACAAACACAATGAAACTCCTCCAAATCTTAGTAGCAACAGAGGAAGCCATCACTTGCACATCAACGAGAAGACAACCCATCAACAAAATAAGATCAGCAAAAAAGAAAAAGGTAGTCAAGAAGATGTACCTGAGTCACGAGAAGCACAAAAACATCAACTCAGTAGTAGCATGCATGTTTCTCCAACAACCACTAGGTAGGTACAAGTATGCAATATTCTTGACCTCTTCTCTTGGGCATATTGTAGTTAGAAATTTGTTGTCAATGCATGAGAGATGAGGTTTTATAAGGTAAGGATGGGTTAGCAGTCTCAGCCACCTTCAACTAGTTAATTGCAACTCACTCCACTCATGCAATGCTGAAAAGTGAAATTATGAAGGGTGATTATTTTAAGGAATGAGGACAACAGTTAAAAGAAGAAATTTTTGCAAAGGCCAAGTCACCACAACACTCCAAGCCCTCCATTCACTTCCTATTCACTATATATCCATCATTCATCCATTGCATTTAATAATTTCAAGAACAAACCCTATCTCACCCTGAAAATTTCTTGAAAAAGAAAATAGAGCATCCTCTCCATTTTCACAAACCTACATCATTTCTCATCACTCCCATACAGTTAGAAGACTCTGAAGGAAGAAGGAATGCCTACTACAGGAAGGAAGAATGCTGCTATAAGAAGCAAGAAAGAAAAAAATTGTGCTAAAACCCAAAATGACAGTGCCTAAGAGATACATAATCAAAACAAAGAACTCCAAGGCCATTAGGCAACCATCTAGGGCACAAGAGAGAAGAAGAAGGCAACGAAAGGAAATGAGGCATCCACCATCAAAATAAAACTCAAACTGCAGTGATGAAAAGCGACTTTCCAAGAGGTCTCTAATCTCTTTCTAGATTTTGTCTAAGGCCTAAAAGATGTTATAGAAATGGGAGAAAGGCATGGGAATCAAGTTGAGGGCATGTCCTAGGCTCAGACTATCATTTATGCTAAAAAAGGGTTTCCTGTAGTTTAGTCAAGAGTTACTACAGGATGTCCTAGTTTTCATCTAAAGACATTTTGAAGGTTTCATAGGTTTCCAAATGGTGGAATAAGGTAGCATAATGTTGATAAGATGTGGAAGACCTTGCCAAATTGAAAAATATTCAAGAACCATCTTGAATAAGGGGAAGAAGGCAAACTAATGGTCACAAGAAACAAGGATTTTTCTTTGCACAAATATGTTTTTAGGCTTGTCCTTGCAGAACTTACAACCAAGATTCTTAATGCACAAGAGAGAGGCCACCAAGGCCATGAATGAGGCACAATGAGGTCACTAAGTTTCTGAGAGGATGAGCAACACTTTCAGCAGGGGGTATGATGGGCCTCTAAATTAGACATAAATTAAGGCCCATGTCTCTAAATTAAACATAATTAAGGCCTATGACCATCCTTCAGCACATTAAACCTCTCTTTTTGCATTAGATATGTATTTTTAACTTTAATATTTTCATTAGGAAGGTTTATGAATAATTGCATATTTGTGCCTAATATTATTTATTTTTGTGGAATATTATAAGAATATTGGGCAGATTATGAAGATTTGGAGGAGGAGATAATTTAGGGATTTGATCCCTAATACAGGAGGATCACTACTAAATAATAAATCAACAAGATATTATGGAATTATGGCATAGATTGTGAAACTCCAATGATTGAGAAAATCTAGGAATGTGTTCCCTGCCATTTAATGCAGATTCCTAGTTTGGGAACCAAATCCACTAATCAAGGGATTTTGGTGGGGAAATATTCCTCCATTCATGGGGAATGATTTCTAATGATTTGTATAAGTACGAAGTCAAATTTTCCTCTAGGGGGAGATTTTCATTAGTGTTCTTGTGGAGAGAACTTGTATTTCTGTAGTTCCATTGTATTTTCTTGCAGGGATGTAATTGTATTGATGAAAATAATGAAGATTGATATCATGTTCAAATTATAAATCTTGTTCTCCTCCATAGGTCTCTGTGTTTCCTTGGGCTTGACCATCCCGGAAGCCTCAAAGCCCTTTTTTATCATTTCCTCTTCTTCTTGTCACTTCTTATTCACACGCATCTCTTGCTTTTATTTCTGCATTTAGTATTAATGATTTATTGTTGTAAGATTGGATTAAATGGGTGATGTATGTTCTTTTGAAGGATAAAAAAATTCATTTGATCATTGGAAAATATTTGGAAGGTCATAGTAATCATTGAGCTACTTGGATTAGATTTCTTATTCCCAAATCTAGATTTCTGGAACTCCTTGTGGCGAATAACAATAAATTTATGCTATTATTTAGAGCATGCTAACGAGATTAAATTGAGTTGGTTCCACTTTCATTAGATAAAAAAAACATTCTAGTTCATAACAAAAATTACCCCATTGCATTTTCACTTGGTTAGGTTAGGAATTTTATAGATTCACTAGCTCACTATTTCTCGAATTTCTAGACTTTCGATTAGTAATTTTTTGCTATTTTTTAGCATGGGTTAACATAGGTCTTTTTGAGTGATTCCACTTGGATTGGGGACCTAAGACATCCTAGTAAATAATTTTTATTTTCCCATCCAATTTGTATATGATTTTCTTGGTCATTCGATGAATTATAATTTCGTGTAGTAAATCTGTAACATCTTGTCGTAAAACAAGGGATCTTGTAGGAGAGCTAGTACATCCTGTAGGAGAAGTAGTACATCCTGTAGTAGTACATTTTGAGTATGAATTGAGAAAAATCATCATTGTAGCTGTGATTAGGCCCCTACTTGACCTTCAAGCAATCAAAATCATTGTACCCCTCTTCCTCCACATTTGTCTCCCCTGCCAAAGATCAAAGAAAGATTAGCATTTGCATTTATAAAGCAAAAAGATTAAAAAAATAAGTTCTTTTATATTTACACATGCACATAGCATTCAGTACTCTATAGATCAGATTTCATGCTTAGATTAGTTAAAAAATCACATGTGACAAATAGGGTTAAAATATGGTTCTTTTGCAAGCAAAGTGTGTTAATAAGTAGATGAAGGATTTCATGCTACTTTACAAGCATTTTTAAATTCAATCTTTCATTCCTGCAAATAGGCAAAATTTCTTTTCTCTCATGACAACAAAGGAAGGACACATTGTATGCTACACATATAGTGCCGATACCTCTTAAGTTTGTATGAACCTCAGGTTGATAATTAAAGTCGGAAGCCTTGGGAGTTGCAACATTCTTGTTGCAATACCTAGGCTCGTCAACGTTAATTAAAATTCATCTAGAAGTTTACATTTTTTAGGGCTCTTGCCACCTTTAGTAGCTTAAGTGTAGGGATTTGGAATAGGGAAGGAAGTAAACTTTCCAAAACTACAAACGAACAATAGAATCTTTAGTTAGGGAGAGAAAATCCAATTATTTCCGTTTTGCTCTAGGAATTTCTTCTTGTACATGAGTTAACCATGAGATCATGTTGAATATGGTGAAGTGATTGTACCCACTTCATCAGCCTAGATATAGTGATTTGCACATATTACAATGATATTGAAAGGTACTTGGGGTCACTTGAAAGTAAACCTCCAATTGATCATGTAGAGGAGCCTTCAAGGGGATTGAGATTGTTGTTTTACCCTTGCGTGTACGTTTGATCTGCGACTGTCCCCAGGTAAAATTGTTGTATTTGGTAAACTTAGTGTCTATAATAGTAAGGATCTACCTAAGGTGACGTTGACTAGAATCACTTGGAATTTTTGGAGGGTAATCTTTGTTTGAGATGGTTTATAGCAAAGTTACTTGCACGAGACTATTTCATTAAGCAGGTTGTTAGGGTAACTGGTTCCAAATTCTCATTCCTATAAATATTTTTACCTTGGTCACTTTGACGTTGGATTTCATCACCAAATAGTAATTATTAATCTATGTGAAGAGTCAGTTTGCATGGTTTGAACTCCTATATTTTTAGTGTTTGTTACTTTCTGTGTTGCTTTTACTTTTTAGAGACTTTAGGTGTAATTTAGATATTGTCTGATTTATTAATTGAAAAATTTTCATTGTGGAAGAATTACCAAGACAATCACATAGGATACTTGGGGACCACCCTGAGTATACACCGAGTCAGTTAGAAAAGATAAAAGTTGAAAAATATAAATCATTAGGATCTGGATCTGCAACAGAAAGTGAAACTTCTACTATTGTGGACTCTGATGTAAAAGGAACTAAAGTTAATACACTGAAAACATATACTATATTGGGCCTTGAAGTGACAAAAAATGAACTAGGTCAAACTTAGAAATTAGTATCACACTTAGGAGGAACTGATTTACAAATTATTGAACTCATTCAAACTGAATCAAATACTGGAGACATTTTAGATACAAATCCGATTTATGAACTAGATATTGAGGAACCTGAGTCTGGTATTTCTGAACCTGAATCTTATACACATGCTATAGCACATATTGCAGATCCCCAACATTCACTGTGTGTGAAACTAATTATTACTGGTAGTCTCCCTCTTGGTCTCATTATCATTGAAGAAATTGCTTTAGACGAAGAGGAAGAACCAATAGTTTCTACTAATGAACTGTTATATTTTTAAGATATTTTATTTAGATCTCTTCACCCTGACCCTTGGTATTTCACACCCTTGAACTTTTTAGGACAAGGGATTCCATGATACACGACTCCTTACTCTACCGTACCAGGTTATGACTGGTCTATGATGGCTTCTAGAGGTACCTCATCAGACACATCTATGTTTTCTACTTCTCCAGAGTCAACATTATATGGTGGTTTTCTACTGCCTGGATATCACTCTCTTGCTGGATATTATTAAAGAGATTCTTCCTTCCATTCATATTCAAACATGTCAACTAGTGTAATTAATCCTACTAATGAAGTTTTGACATCTAAATAATTTATTAATATGATTTTCAGTAATCTTGGTAATCCTCTAATCAACCCAACAAGTGGTTATTAATTGCATGGGGGAAAACCATCATATCCTCCACCTGGAGGAAAAAATTTAGGTGGATCTTACCTTAAATCTAGGGGGCAACCACCTATCAAAAATTATCTTAATTATGCTCAAATGCCTCAAACCGGTTTGGTCAACCTGTTATGCCTCAACCTACCATTGGAATGCCTTATCCTGGAATGAATACAATCTAGAACCCTTTCTTAATCAAAAATCAATTCCAGTTTCTTCTCAAGTGCCCGTGTATTAACCTTTTCAATCTATTGGAAAGCCTACACAACAATTAACTTTTCAAGTCCAACCAAGTGCCCAGGTTAATCCATTGACACATACCCAAAAACCACTCCAACATCTTGTCCCGAGTACTCCTCAAACATTGGTTCAGTTCACTATACCAGCAACTATTTAGAATCCAGGTTCAGGTTCACCTCAAACTCCCATTCCAGGAGTATCGTAGGTAACAGTCCCACTTACATCACAAGTAATGGTGCAACCCCTTGCTCAATCTATGCCTCAGGTATTTTGTGTTCAATCCATTCATACAGTTATGTCCATGCCCCAATTACATGTTGTACAACCTAATGTCACATATATGCAAGTAACGATTCAAGGGAAACCTTTCCAAGGTCAACCCCAAAGTTAGTTTGTTCAAGGTCCACCTTTTCAAACTCAATTTCTCCAAGGTCTACCTTTGCAAAATAAACCCTTTCAAGTACCTATGCAACTGCAATACGGTATGGCTCATCTTGGATATCCAAGAGGTATGCAGATTGCAACTAATTAGGCTATTCCAGGATATCTTTGGTATCCTCTTCCTAATACAGGACTTGTCCCTCAGGGATATCAATATGCACCTCAGGATCCTAACCACTAGTCTCCTTTCATTGCAACTTTGGATCTTCCTAACCTCTCTTGGTTAACCAATGATCCTCTTCTTTATTTTTTGGCCAACCATTCCTACTAAGTTTCCTAGTGACATCCCTAAGTTTGAAGGTAAGTTGGGCAAAGACCCATCAAACCATGTTATGACCTATCATCTTTGGTGCACATTCAACTCATTAATCGACGATTCTATTAGATTACAAAATTTTCAACGAACCTTAACTAGTTCAACAACCAAATGATATGTAGAATTGCCATGAGCTTCCTTCAGTACATTTAACGCCCTTGCTACAACTTTTTTGACCCATTTCTAGTTGCCTATTAGATATGATAATGGAACTGAACTTTTAACCCCTTTAAAACAGTCAATTTCAACCCATATCTCATATCACATTCATGAATGGAGATAAAGACGTCGTTTGGTGAAATTTTACATTCAAGACTAGATTTTGGCCGAATGGTTCATAAAATCTCTTTAACCAGTAATAAATGAAGATGTTGCCAAAGGAGGTGTTGTAAGTGAGGAGTAAGTAATTTCTCATGCTCAATACCTTGATTTTGTTTATACTTAGTCCGATACTTTGTATGAAAATATCCCATATTTACCCCACCCTGTTCAAACTAATCCAACCCTTACAGGATCACATGCCATTGATGGTATGATTGGTTATGTGAGCCAAAAATCTAAGAATAAAAATAAAAATTCTAAGAAAACTTAGATATTAGCTCTATCTAATTCACCTGAAGAAGATCCCTCTCACGAAATTACTTTGGATATTAACGTCGTAGAATCATCTACTGACAAAGGTAAGAAATCTAGAAATAAGAAAAAGGGAAAAGGGAAATCTAAACAAGATACTCATTCTAAGGATAAGTCAAACAAGAACGAACTGTCTTATGAAAATAAGAAGCCTCGTTATCCTTGCCTAATTTGTGATGAAGATCATTACACCAAGGATTTCCCACATTAAATTTTGAAGTTTCTAAATTTGTCAAAGGTTCACCCACTCCTTATGTTTTGAAGGGCCCCTTTCCTCTCCAATACAACAAAATAGTTTCTCATGATCAATCCTCCTCGTCCACATCGACATATATCATGATGTTGTCTTCCAAAGTTATGGTAGCAATAATATCCAAAGATTATACATCAAAGGGTCCTATTGAATATGGAGATGACTCCAGTCTAGATGGTCAAACTTCCACATCTACTCCTCCTTCTTATGAACCATTACATATTGAAAAACCAAACCCTGATATGATAATTCATTCTCCTAAGGGTATGCTTTGAAATTCAACCTTTAACCCTCATGCTAGGGCTACTTAGAACTATAACATCGTTGAATACTTAGCTATGTAACCTTCGGTAATGTTGGCTCTTGAAGTGATGAAAATTTCTCCAACATAAAGGAAGTTATTATTATCAACCATTGGAGCCGTAGATCCTCATGACTCCAATTTGATTGTTTTCGATCTCGAAAATCATGTCCTGTGTCTCCCACACCAACTGGTTTTTTAGATACCAGTCCATGTCAAAACTCGATGAGTTTTTTGAACAATGATTGATGAGGAGCATCGACATGTATTATGATAATTTCCTGTTGGAAAGCTTTAGGTTCTCCAAAAATGAATCAATCTCCCACAACTCTGAAAGCCTTTGATGGAAGAGGTTTTTGTCCCTATGGTCTTTTAAATGATTTACCAATCGAATTAGAGGGTAAAACAATTTCAATATACGTTGAGGTTGTTGATGCTAAAATTGACTATAACCTTTTTCTTGGTCAGAGCTGGACTTATGCCATGGCGGCAATAGCCTCGTCATATTTCAGGATGATCATTTTTCTTCACAAAGGAAGAATTGTGAAGGTAGACCAATTATCCTACTATACCTCAGACCCTAATTCCACTGGTAGTGTGCCTTTTGTTGGAAAACGAATGACTCCATATGAAGAAGTTGGTGTTGTTATTCTTAGAGACTCATCTTTGATGGGAACTTTCACATTCCCTCCACCCAATTTCCCTCATAATGATGCCCATATTAACATGATTACATCAATTACTTTCGAATCGAGAGATATGTGGAAAGTACCTTCAGGCTCAGAAATAGTCTTATATGGAAGTGAGATGCCTCGTAGCCCTTTTGAGTTAGCTTATGAGGCAATTCAGTCCTTTTCCAACTTATCAACATTTGAAAACAATCAAATGAGTATAATTATTGATGAATATTCTCATTTGTCACGCTTGGAACCAATCTCTATGTCTGATCCTTTTAACACATATTTTTTAACTGATGAAGGGATTATGGAAGTTATGACTTTGGACAGAATTCCATGGAATGATACTCATCATCATTCAACCTTCTTTCCATCCTTTGACAAAATTGAGAATAATTTCTCATCTAAGTTTTCATCTGAGACTCTTAGTGATCCTCAATGTCCAATATCTACCCTTTCTTCCAATCCTGAACAAAATGTAGGGAACATATCAACAATGATACCCATAGATATCTCAGTGAAACCAGGGATAGATGAAAAATTCATATAGGAGCTTCCTATTCTTTAGAAGAGATTCAAACTTATAAAGCCCTATTTTAGGAATTACGCGACATCTTTGCCTGATCATGCGAAGAAATTCCAAGAATCGACCTTAGCATAGTTGTACATGAGATAAAAACTTATCCAGATTCTAAGTTCTTTAGACAATGATTACGTCCTATACATCCAAGAAACGCTGCCGCTATCAAAACTAAGGTTGAAAAATTGCTGAAAGTAGGATTCATTTTCCCCATTCCTTTGACTAATTGGGTATCAAACATTGTACTTGTTAATTAAAAACAAGGAACTATTATGTGTTGATTATAGAGATATTAATAAATCTTGTCCCAAGGACAATTATCCAACTTTGTATATCGACCAAATTGTTGATGATTGTGCCAAAAATGAAAAATTTTCATTCATGGGTGGATTTTCTAGCTACAATCAGATAAACATACTCCTTGTCGATCAGTACAAAACCACACTTATATGCCCATGGGGGGATTTTTCTTATCACAAACTCCCATTTGGCCTAAAAATTGTTGGCATAAATTTTCAGTGAGAAATGTCTTATGCATTCCATGATATCAAGAATATTGTTCAATGCTATTTAGATGACCTGCGGACTCATTGAATAAAAAGGCAAGATTGCCCATTGCACTTAAAATCAAATTTCATTAGGTGCATGCATTACAATATTCGCTTGAATCCACACAATTGTGTCTTTTGTGTACAATCATGTCAACTTCTAGGTTTCATCATTTCGAAAGAGGCATTCGTGTTGATCCCCTTAAGGTAGAGGCAATTCTGAATTTTCTTGCTCCTTCTAGCCTTACACAAATCCAAAGTTTGCAAGGGAAAGTAAACTTTTTGTGTAGATTTGTCCACAATTATGCCAAAATAACCTAGGGTTTTACTCGACTGTTGAAAAAGGGAATTCCTTTTTTCTAGGATGAGCTTGCCACTAAAGCTTTTGATGCATTAAAACATGCACTGACCAATGCACCATTACTGCATCCACCTAATTATCATCGAGATTACTTTCTTTACTTAGCTGTCTCCAATGCCACTATTGGCATGGTGTTAGTCCAAATGGATGATTCTAGCAGCGAACATGTGATTTATTATTTAAGTAGAAATCTCACTAAAACTAAGATTAAAGACACACATGTGGAGAAGCTATCCTTGGCAACTATTCAAGCTGTTCAACAATTCCGTCACTATATACTTCTCCGAAAAACAACTGTCATTTCAGATTGCAACCCTATGATGTATATTCTTGCTAAACAATTGCGAGGGGGAAAATACTCCAAATGGATAGTTATATTACAAGAGTTTGATTTAGAATTTGAAAAATCTAAATCAAAGAAATATTTAGTTTTCACTGAACTATTGTGTGACTTTCCTCATACTGATATAGAAACTGTAGCAGAAGATTCCTTTGCTGATGAATCTCTCTTTCTTATTAGTACATCAGATCCATGGATGGATATATCATTATATATCTCCAAACACAAACTTTTAGGCCTGATTTATCTAAAACTGATCATCGTTAGATCCGATACCAATCCCAACAATACAGTATTATTGTTGACATTCTTTACCGTCACAGTATCAATTCTATATTTCGACGTTGTTTGAGTCTCCAAGAGGCCGAAAAAACATTAAATGACTGTCATTCGGGAGCATGTGGTGGTCATATGTATGGGTATGCTACTACCCAAAATATATTATGTGCCGATTATTTTTTGCCTTCAATGTTTAAAGATTGTATTACCGCAGTCCACAAATGCCATAATTTCCAAATCTACTATTGCAATATGCGAGCACCTCCAGCTCCTCTTCACCCTATCATGGCTGTCGGTCCTTTTTCGAAATGGGGCATCAATTTTGTCGCCTGTAACCCTCACTAGGTCAGGGGGGTGGGGGACTAGGCATGGTTATATTATCCTTGCCATCGATCACTTTATGAAATGGGCATAGGCGATGCCTACATATAAATGTGACAACAAAACTACAACAATTTTAATTTCCAATCATGTTATTGCTCGGTTTGGTCCCACAAGCTATTGTTACGGACCATGGTAGTCATTTTCATAACTTTATGATGGTTGAACTATCCGCACAGCTCAACCTACGCCATGATATCTCCACTCACTATCCACAAGCTAATGGTCAAGTTGAAGCCGCCAATAAAGTTTTAACCAATACAATTAAACGGATAAATGGTATTCATAAAGGAAACTGCCATTCCATGCTCTTTTCAACAATGTGGGCTTATCGTACTACTGTAAAAAAATCGACATGTTTTACTCCTTTCCAGCTTGTTTTTTTTTGAAGCAGTGTTACCCATTGAATGTGAAATCCAATCCTTGAAAGTAGCTATCGAATTACTGCCTGCTAACTCTGCAGACGAAGAACTTTTTTGTACATTTAGCATGATTAGATGAAAATTACTGTGATTCCACACTAGCTAGAGAAGCTCACAAAAAACATGTCAAGTCTCAATTCGATCAAAACGTTAATCCTCGTTCATATTGAGAAGTGACCTAGTCTTAGTTTATGATCAAGCTCATGACAAGTTAGGCACAGGGAAGTTCAAACCCATGTGGCATGAACCTTACATCATAAAACATGTATTAGCTAAAGGAGCCTATCAATGGGTTGATTACGATGACATTCCTTTAGGAAAGCCCAGAAACGGTCTTTACCTAAAGAAATATTATGCATAAAATTTTGGTGGATATTTGTACATTATTCACAATTTTTTAGGTATGTTTGATAGTTAATGTTTTTCACATTTTCTACTATTTCTCCTGCTTATCTTGTTTTGCACTTGATTTGCAGATGTCAACGTTCCCTCATACTTACATTGGCTTTGCTGATGGCACTAGTCGTAGTACTCCGAATTTACCTCCGCAACCTGGGTTATCTATTCACCCATTGATGAGCTAGTCTCTATTCATGGAATAGGCCTCGGTCAAACAAAAAAATAACATAACAGAATATAGTGCAGTCATTGAGCTATTATCTGATTCCATCACATTTGGTATTCGACATTTGATCATTAGGTTAGATTCACAGCTCGTAGTATTACATTTAAACAATGTTTATACAGTAAGGAGTCCAAAAATGTTAAGAATGTTTTTACGAGTCTGCCTTTTGGAAAGGAAATTTGATTATATCGAATATCAACACATTCCAAGATATTTAAACACATGTATAGATGCATAAGCTAATCACGTGTTAAATATACATTTGCGACATTTGTAAAATTAAAACAATATTCATTCATATATTGATAAAGATGAATTGTAGTAAAAAGTAGTATTTTTTCATTAAAATAGAGTTTGCATAGAAGTGTGTCTACAAAATATGTCATCCAAGGACATAAGGCCTCGTGGTCTTTTATTTTCCGTATATTCTAGCACCAAAAAAAAAAAATGTGGTCCTAGAGACTAGAACAACTAAGCATGATGATGCTCATGATAGCAAACAACAACGTGAGCAACTCAACGCAGTTATAGTCTAAGTGACCCTGTAACCCCAACTGCATGTCTCTGTTATCAAAGACGAATGTCATCTGTCCCAGTCTCTGGGATATCCAAAGTCAACCTCTCTAGGTTATGTTCTAGCTCTTTCAAAATCTCTACTGCCTCTAGGTTAGCTGCCATTTCTGCTATAGGCTGCTCGCCTCATCTATCAAATCACCTTAACCCTACTGGTTGGTTTAGGCCCACATCTGCACATGCATTTTAGATAATTAGCCTTCGAAGACAAAAACACATAATTTTTTTTTAAATGAAAACATGTCAAAATGACAAACTCTCACCTAGATCACCCCACTGTGTTCTGACTCGAAGTGGGATATCGAGTTTACCTCTGTAATCCATCCCAACATATGGGAAGTCCTCGATCAAAATGATCTGCTAGCCTAACTATTAAAAAAACTCAAGAGTATACCTTAATACTGGTCCATCGCCTCCATGACGTATCATCATTGCAACCCACCTCATCATGCACAGATCCCGAGGTTCCCCCTCATATGCTAGAATCTATTATGGTTGGAGAAGAGGAATCCTCTGTAGGGCGAAAGCAATAAGAATGGTGTCATAACCAAAATTCTTTAGTTTCCCATTCTTGCATCTAGTTAGCTGTCCATTCATGTTTGCAACCACTGCCTCACACCAATTGAACAATGCAGATTCCGAACATTCCATGGTAGTTTGCATCTGTGCCCGTGTGGCTAAATGAAGGTCAACGCTGCCACACAACTTGCTAACAGTGAAAGTAATGGTCCTCATGGGCAAGAGCTCAATGTTATGAATATCAACTCTGCCATCCTTGGGTGGTTCACCCCTACAAAAGCACCATATATACCCATCAATAGTATCTCCTCCTGTTCTCTCTCCACATAATGAAATATTAGCTCCCTGACGAGAAAGCCCAGTTAAGAAATAGATGTCATCGATGTCAATGGTAACGCGATGATCTCCGACCATGAAACATTGTTCCTGCACATTCCAAGTTCTTACTAGCCATGTCATCAGAGCTACTTGAGATTTCATCCCAAGAATGAGCTAGTATTTCAACAGGACATAAGTTCTTAGAGCATGCATGGTAGCTGGATCTACCAAAGCTGCCAAATCACTGGCTTCATGCTCTCTTTCCCTCCACTCCATTTTGAACAAATTAGAATCATTTTTAATTTCAAATTGCATGTTTTTTGGGGCCCAAGTCTTTCAAAAAATAAACCCTCACTGCCTATGCTTTCGTTGTTTTATAGACAGGGTGGAACTACGTGGATTTTTCCAGAAAATATCCGTGCATGCCATGATTTTCCATGTGGAAAATTTTACCCGATTGTGCGGGCCCAACTGAAGGAAATCAGCACAGGGCCTAGGGTGCATTTTTGACAAAACCTTGCCCCAAAAAATCAATCGAAAGCTTAAAATGGAAATTTGAACAGATTAAAAGCTAAGTTAAGGAGAGATCTTCTACTTGAAAGAAGTGGTTTGCGATTTCGTCCATCTAGTAGCTTGGAATCAGTCCTAGAAGTTTGGTGGTAAAAAACTCCTCTCTTTGCTCTCAAATGGTAAAAATGCAAATGGTGAAAAATAATTTACTTTTCCCACTTTTATAGGGGTTTGAAGCTAAAAATAAATATTACTTTTGTATTTGAAACCTTTTAGGAGGGAAAATCTTATATTTTTGAGCAGTTATAACGATTTATTGAATTTAAATGTGTAGGATAGGTTACAAAGCGAGGATAAATCATTTTGACTATTTAGTAGACTTTTATCACCTTTCATGCTCTTAAGGAATTACAAAAAGAGAAAATCATAAAGTCCTCCGTTAAGCCCTTTTCAAACTCTTTTAAAAATGAAAAGATTGTCGAAAATTTGCTTTTTCGAACTCATAAAAGTAAATGAACAACCGTCCACTCAATATAAGTTTACCCCTTTTATGGACTGAGTTAGGACTATTTACGAAAAAGGTATACGTTGATTGAAAATGGTAAATAGAGTTCTCTCTTGTATTATTTTATCCTTTTTCAGGCTTGAGGGGCTAAAACTTATGGAAAAGAACCTAAGTGGAGTCTACTTATGTTTTTCTTCTGACTCTCTAAACTTGAAAAAAGCCGAGCTTTACTTTCTTCGGGCTTATTAAAATTTTACGGTAAAATAACTAAATGAGTTTCCTTTTTGTGTCTTTTTCAAACTCTTTAAAAGAAAACGACATCGAGATACTACTTGATGGACTCATAAAAACTAAACATTATAGGGCCTGTTAAGCATATCGGGACCGAATAATTCCTTCTTAGGGTTCGTTAAAAATACTTCGATGGAATTATCCAAAGGGTGAGCTTACAGTCCAAGCATATGTTATCCTCCTCAAGCTCGTAAAAAATGTAGAGGTACTTGCCAGTAATGGTGGGGGAAAATTGGAAAAAGGTGTCCAATTTAAATTTTCATTTCTAAAGGTAGCATGTCGCTCTTGAACATGACACTTCGACACTTTCATGTCTGGGTTGGGAAATCCATTTGTCTTAATATTAATGTAACTTCATTGAAAATTTTCATGGTTTTTGGTATTATCGTGAAGTCAAATGCTGCCAAGTCACTTGTCGTGTCATTATGTGTTCAAGAGAATTTCAACATTAGTTCAAGTTCCTTTGCAAAATCTAGCCTTCTATCGTGTCGACCATCCTTGAGTCACTCCTTGCAAACTATTTTTAAAACTTGACAGTGTGTTTCATGTCATGGGCTTCCCTGTGATAGGTCACTTCCTATCGAATTCAACTCATTATCTAGGAAGTTGATCTAGAAACCTTCAGTTCCTTGAGACCTGCATGCCTTAATGGCAGGTTTCTTGCCTTCGACGACATGTTCTCATCATTGGCCTTCGATCAAATGATTCTATGAGTGTTTGACTTCGGAGTAATTATTCACACTTCATCGATTGTACTAGAAGTACATTGAGAACCATTGTCTTTATTGGCGGTTTCTCTCAAACTTATTAATGATTCACATCATTGGTTTCTGCCATGTTCGACTTCGAATATTCACTTGCATGGTTAGATTCGTACTATGGATCGAGAGATGGAGATCAAGACCCTAGATCTAGTTTCATCAATCTAGGTCATGAGGATATATTATATTCATGATTATGTCAACCCATTTATGACAGATGTGTGTGTCCATGCTGTATCTACTATCTATATGATTTTGGTTTTTCCATGCTTTTTCATTGAGTTCGCTTTACTCTGAGTATGGGAATGCCTACCTCAATAATTATTATTGATATAAATTTTCATTGAATGTTTCTTGTAAGTTTCCAACCATTGTCTCTGATCCAATCCTTGGAATGATAAAGCACTTCAATCTTTTAAACTTATTTTATAGACTTCGCACTTTAGGGGGAATTTGTTACATGTCAATTTGTCGCCATGAAACTTGATCAGTTTATGGGTCTTTTTACCATCCATGAACATGTTTGAATGAAATCCCTTAGAAGTCAAACAACCAAAATTATCTTGAAGTAGATGTGAAATTTGGGGAAAATAGATGTCACACCTTGTTAAGTTCCACCCGTGCTGATTTTAATAGCTTTTACCACACATTCACTAGAATTAACTCTTAGAACAATGCAAAGATGCTTTCTGTTTACCACAATAAACCTGTGCAAGTGAATTCAAGAAAGTAAAAATAAAAAGTACATTCTTGTAAAAATGATCACGTGTGACTTTCTATTAAGCTATATTTGACATTATCAACTCATAAAATATCTTGTCATTAAGAACTTGTGTCAAATCTACATCTAACTTGCATTTGCAATTTTGCTTCTCTAAAATTTACCTCCAAGCATAAGCTTGGTTGATAAACTTTTAAGAAATCTTCCTCAACTTTCATTTAATTTCAGAAGATTTGAGTTTGGAGGAAAGGTAAAACACATAATGTCGCAGTTCTCTTGTGTGGTTAAGTCCCTTGTAGGAATGAAGACAATCAAATTATCTTGACTTTCTATTAAGCTTCCTCACTTAGCCTTTTTGCAGCCACCTCGAGTCCTTACCAAGTTGAAGGAATTGAGAGGAAGTCATTCCCTAGAATAGAAATTAATAAAATTAACCAAGACCACTTTATTTGACACACTCACCTACAACTTTGGTTCACCTTGCATGTAGTTGATTATCATTTAAGCTCTTTCTCAAATAGATACAAGTTGAATTGTAAGAATCTATATTTACTTGCAAGAATTTCACTTTATGTTCTTGTATTAACTTTCCTTTGAGGCTATTTTTTATAATTGATCAATTTCAATTTCAAGTACAAGCTTTATTTCTATTTAGTTGCCAATCTCTCATAGTTGTATACTAAGAAACTGGACTTGTCCAAATCACCCCCCGAGTGTCTTGAATCCCACGAATCGAACATGATTCACTGGGACATGTGCCTGATTAGCATGTCCATCATGTCCTGTATCGTGGGATTCAAAGGACATGTGAATCCCGAGCTCATTTCCCAATAAAGGTGTGTCGTACAGCCCATAAAACTCAATTTAGGCTCATTTGTCACTCATTATTGAGCGTGTCTTCTGCTGTGGGTGTTTGGTATCTTCTAGCAAAGGGTTTGGGAGCATTTTGGAAGTGATTCAAGCAACAAGGAAGTGCGTTTTTATTCTTTCTTTCTTTTTTTGCATTTTTGCTACAAAATTTTGCATGTCCATTTTTTTTACGAGTTTGTGCATTTTTCCTTTATTGTTTTACAGTGTTCATGTTTCAATCAAGGGCAACAGGTAAGGGGAAAAGAAAGGGGAGAATGTCCCCATTGGTGATACCCCTCATGTTCCAATTTCATTAGGGTCTACAAGTGTTCACTCTATTAGAAGTGGGGTTGCAACAACAACTTCAAATGTTGAGGGCGAGATGAATTTAGAAAGAAAATAGGCTCAAGAAAACAAATATCCCTTATGGAAGTATGTCACAAGAGATCAAGGGTCAGAAAACAAGTTGAAGGGAAGAGGAAATGTTGCTTGGAAATGCAACTATTGCAACAATAATTACAAGAGAACTTATTACCATGTGAAAGGCCATTTATTGGCTTTACAAGGTTATGGAATTGGAGGATGTACACCAGGGAAAATTTTAAGAACCCCCCCTAAATTTATATGTATAATAAATGGGAAAATCTCCATGGTACATAGGAAAAATGGAAGGCGATTTTATCAATAATATAATATGTATATATAATTTTTTGGTGAATTTCTCACTAGGCATGGAAAATATTTTACTCAATTATAAAATCTTGTAAGATCTTGGCGAGTCTTTTACTAATAATAAAACTTTGTAAAGTCTTAGTGAATCTTAGCATTGTGAACTCTTAGAGAATTTTTTGAAAAAATATAAAACCATATATGACAAGAGCCACATGGTGGCAATATCACTGTTTTTTTTCACATTTCCATGACATGGAACTTGTTTATAAAATTACAAAAAGGCCAACCAAGTCCGTTATAATATGCAGGTAAGATTATAATAGAGTCTGATACCTCTACTATTCTTGTCTTTGTTCAAGTGTCATATCTGCTATACTTAACACTGTGAATCACAACTCTCTCAAAACTCAACCCTATAGTGTAACTAAAACCTTTGGAAATTGAATCTGACAACTCTATAAAAAGGATTAGTGAAATAGAAGCTTTTTTGAATGAGCCCACTAACTATCACTGCTAAACAATCAATTTAGACTATGAAGTCTTCCATCTTGATCACAATTGTGCTCACGATCAAGGGAGTGCGACCACCTGGCTTGACATAATGGCCATCATAATGTCACTTTGAATCTCCTTTCCTATGTGGATGTTTTGATAAATCAATGTGAAATCAAAGTCACTTTGAATTTTCTTTCCTGCGAGGGATCACATCCACAATTGATTAGTAAAAGATAATCTACTATATATTATGTTCAAGAAACCGACTACAATCTACAATGGAAACGAGACCTGAATTCTTATTCTGAATTTGAATATCTTAGCACAACAGAAGAGATAAAAATGCATATGACCTTAGTAGTTATAAAACAATCACTCCATCATTACAAGACCACCTAGATTTTGGCACTTGATCTAAATAATGGCACTAGTT
>APFE031336661.1:190490-270676 GCA_000404065.3 Pinus taeda | reverse complement strand
CCCTAAGTAGCTGCTCTTCTTCTATCCAGCTTCAAGTTGCCCTGATGATGGATCCCAGTTGGGATTCGAAACGTTGGCAGAAAAATCTTCTTACTGTGGAATCTCCGATGACTGAATCAAAAATATTGTACCACAGAGGTCTCAAATCCAGAACCATGTGCCATATTCTTATTAATTCTAATATTAGGGTTAATAATGGTTTTTTTCATGGTATTAATAACAATCTAGTCCATAGTATTTGTCCCATAGTATTTTGCCCATAGGTTTCACCTAAATATAACCCATTTTTTGAGTGTTCGAAATATAAGGTGACTTATGGAGTAAATATAAAAAAATGTTTTATTTGTTTACCATACCTCTCGTTTATTTATATTTTTATTAATTTACCATACCTCTTTAACAAATATGGTATTTGGCCCATAGGATTCACTTAAATAAAACCTCTTTCTTGAGCCTTCATAAATAGAACGAGGGTTATGGACTAAATATAAAAAGATGTTTATTTATTTACCATGTGTCTAGTTTATTTATATTTTTATTTATTTACCATACCTTTTGAGTAAGTATAAAAAGATGTTTTATTTATTTACCATACCTCCACTTTACTTATATTTTTATTTGTTTACACCGTTGCATGTATAGAAGGTGACTTATGGAGTAAAAATAAAAAATGTTTTATTTATTTACCATACCTCTCATTTATTTATATTTTTATTAATTTACCATACCTCTTTTATAAATATGGTATTTGGCCCATAGGATTCACTTAAATAAAACCTATTCTTGAAAATGGGTGAATGGAAGGTTGTAACTCCTAATTTCAAGGGCTAAATTTACCTTTTTTACCCTCTCCCTTAAAATAAGGTGGGCTATTTGAGGTGATATGTAAAAATGTATTATGATACAAAATATTCGCCCACTAAAAATTTAAAACCCCTTAATTTCGCCAAAGGGCGAACATTTGCCCTTAAAATTATCCTTGGTCAAAATGTTTGAACTTGAATAGTTCATGCTTTCAATTTTATGCTTATAGATAGAGAATAAAATCTGACCAAACAGTGTAATCTTGGAAGATAATTAGATTAGGTAGAGTGAATAAAATGAGCTCAACTGTTTAATCTGAGCCCTTGGATGTAATAAGGTTAGACTTAGTTAGATTACTATTGTAAAAGAAAAGAAAATGTTTTGATAAGGGTTTGTTAGCCTAAGTGCACCCTAATAAAGAGAAGAAAAAATGGTAGGATGAGTAGGTGGGTAAGTAGAAGAAAGTTTGCAGAATTGTGATGATTTTCAGATAAAAGCATAATGATCACCTTCATCATCAAAGTTATAAGTATGGATGAGAATTGGACATGTATCAAGTTCACAAAGTCAAATTGATTAACTTCCCTCACTCATTACACCTTTTACTTAACTAATTTCCAATAAAATGTCTTAAGTACCCAAAATCTTAAGTCAAAAGGGGCTCAGATCATTTCTCTGACTTCTAGAGGGACTGGACCCTTGACCCAATGACTTATAGGTCCTAAGTATTAAAATTCCCCTCATTAACATTCACCCCCTTCAATTCACTCATAGTCTAAAATAAACCCCTTTTTCTAAGGATAAAACCTTGTTATCCTAGAAAAAGTGATCAGCCCCCCATGAAAAGACCCCTTTCCTCAGAAAACCCAAAAACACTTCAAACCTAAGTATAATGTGTTATGACAATAACAAATAAATGAACAACATTGCACTTAGCACTTTCATTTACATAATTAATTTCTAACTTTATATGTATTAAATCCCCAAAAAAGCAATAAACCCTTCCTGTATAGTTATAAAACAAAACCCTTATATTAATACCCTGCCCCAAAGAAGTTTGAAATATAAACTTTATAATAGACCCTAATCCAGTAAACGAATTAATTAACCGATCTACAGTTAATTAATAATCGACCTCCGTCAATGAAATTACCCCCGACGCCCTTAACCTGCCATAATCTATCATTTAATCTAACTCGCCGCTTTTAAACCTTTGTCGGGCCCCTCCATTAAATTCGTGCGATAATCCCACCGCGATCACCATACGATCAGTCCCCCATTAATCCAACGATGGACAATCATATCGGGCGGCCTTTGAAGCCCGACCTTTACCCACCCGATATGGGCATTTTTCTTTCAGGCCCCGATGCTACGTGGCGCCCAATGAATGGCATCAAGCGACCTCCCTTTGAAGCCACTCTAGCACGAAAAGTGCTGCGATCAAACCCAATTACCGCCTCCCACTAGATGAAAAAACATCCCATCCCCCACTAAAATCCAAAAGTACCTTTTTTCCATGTGCCTGCCAAACAGTTGACTTGCAAATATAACTAAAAGACTCATTATTTTTTGGTTTTATTGTCAAAAAGATGCTCAGACCTCCATGCAAGTGACAGATTACATGCAACTGCCAACCACTGACCTGTAGAAGCCACTGAACTCCAGTCAACCCTCCAGTTCAAATAAACCACCTGCAATCATGCACAGTGGCTCATCAACCAGTTTAGAGCCGAAATTTCTTGAAATTCTAGGTATTTGTGCAAATTCACCATAAACCATGTCTCATTCCTAAACCTGTTACTTTATTATTTGGAAATTATTAAAGAATTAAGTGAAATAATTGCCCAGCAACCGCAAACTACTCCGTTATTGAACCAAATTGCCCCAATTTGACAGAAAACCTTTTTCCCCATTCTTAAATCCACAACAACTAAGAATGGCCACTCCAGTTTCAATGGATGTCCGACCAGTTACCACTCCCCATCTGGATTTAGACCATCTCCCTTTGGCGGACAAAGACTTCCAAATCAAGGACACATCTGTCCTTGAATCCCCTATTAAACTATACTGCTGATACAGGGACCAATACCTAAACCAAGCTGACCAAATTGGGCTTTGGGAATCCAATTTTCCGAAGTACCAATTCCAGGAGGTGCATATCTTCCCTGAAATTGTTCAGTATTTCCATACCAATTACAGCCAGTGTTTAAGAGAAGTGATGTCTCTAAACTAGGATGTACTCTTTACCATCACTACTGAATCCATCAATGAAATGCTTCAATTGCAACCAGGACAAAATCTGACCCCTATTTCCATTGGAGACCTGCCAGACAAATTCCCCAAGATTACCCGTACCAAACTTGCTGAAGTATTCCAAACCTTTATTGCGGAAGAGAAGCATATTCCAAAGGATCCTCCCCCATACATGTGGACCATATTTCCCAAACTTGGCCAGAACATTGTGTCAATGATATCTAGTGTCTTAGGCCATACTACAAGTGAGTATGTTGATAAAATAATTCTAGCCTTCATGTCCATTTTTACCATAGGACAGCCCCCTGCTATCATGTATGATTATGCCAAGTATATAACAGATAAAATGCATGATCAATTCTTGAGAATGAACAATGAAAGAGTATTTAAGTACTCCTTAGTTTTGTACCACCTTTTCTTATATTATCAAACTGATAAATTCCCATTTACCCTTCAAAAGCTTGATACTAGAGGCAACACTAGGTCAGTAGTCTTTTGGACTCCTTTGATCCACAAATATGAATCACCATATCCATACATAGACTTCATAGATATTTTTGTATATCCTGTAGTGACAATGCTGCTAGGAAGTCCTCCTCCAAGGATCAGTTTAGATATAAGGAGGATCCTACAACTTTCAAAACAACACAAAGTGGGAGATTGGTACTTATACCAAAATCACAATGAAATTAGGATCTATGGACATGAGTTAGCGCCATACAAGTTACCCAGATACCTCCCAATGAGGTTATTTTCTCTGTAGTACTACAGACAGATAATCAACTCAGATGAGGTACATTTTGTGAAAGCCAAAAAGAAGGCTCAACTTAGAATCAAAGATCAACTAGGACCCTTTGTGTGCAATAGTCAAGAAGCTGGAAGAGAGGAAGAAGAAATCCTTCAAAGGTTCAAACTGAAATAAAGCTTCATATGGAGATATGACCCCTTTGATTTCATCTGCAATAGAAGACAAAAAAACAAGTTGTCTCCCTATATCCACCACAGAATCCTTGAGATAGAAAAATATGCAAATCAGTTGGAATGGGTGGAGAGTACTCTAGTAGAAAAAGATAGAACTGAAGTTGTTGTTGAAAATGCATTAATTGATCTAGAGAGGAGACTTGATGAAGATTCTTTAATACAGGTACCCGAAGAATCCCAAGCCCAAAGGGAATCACAGGCACATAGTTAACAACAAGTAGAAGATGGACCCCAGGTTCAAGAAGAGTCAGAACAACCAGACCTATTAGAAGATCTAACTCAAACAAGACTGCTAGAGCACATTATGAGTACTCCCCCTATCATGCAAACTCCTCTCAATGAGGAGAGAAACTTCAAAAGACACAGGGAGGAGGCCACTCCTTTATGCAAAGCCATTTCAAAAACATATTTCAAAAGGCAAAGGTTAAATCCTTTCTCCAAGAAAGAATTCACAGAAGAAATAGTTGGAGCCACTAGCACAGAAAGAGAAGGGAGCAGACATGCTACTCCCTCTAGAGGAACACAAGAAACTTCCACATCACATGCTTAGATGTTGGAAAAACAGCAAAGTGTGTCCTCATTAAGGATTCCAACTAAGAAAGACCAGGATATTAGAGAAAAGTACAAGGAAACAAAGGTCAAGAATGAAAGGTTAAAATCCCAAAGCTATGCACAGTACCTGAAAATTGCTCCCACCAACCAAACAAGGCTTATGTCAACTTTTTATGTGAAAGAAGGAAAAATGCAGATGACTTTCCTAAAATCCACCACTCAGCAGCCTAGATCAGCAATTGACTACCAGAAGATAGATTTTGAAGTGCTGGCAAAGGACATACATCCTATTGACCAGATTGAATTGCATAAATAGATAGGAGAGATGGTATATTCCACTTTAACAAGTAAAGCCATTGCAGCCCACCAGTTACAGAATTCGCTGAATAATATATCAGCATAGTTTCAACTAGAAAATGCCTCCTCATAGGCCAAAGATACTAGAATCAAGTCCTAGGAGGACTTAATCATAGAGTTGGGACATGATCCCAAAGATGTGAAAGTTGCAAAAAGGTTAATTAAAAAGAAGAATGATGACATAGCTTCTTTGAAAAACCAACTCAAAATTCCACATCTTCATCATCCGCAAACAACAGAAGTCTTAGAGACTTAGAAGGAATGAGAATAACTTATGGACTTGGTCCTTAAGTTAAATGATTAGCTAAAAGAAATAAAGAAGGAATTGGACATAATAACTCAGTCCAAACCAAGTGAATTTCCCACTACCTCCACAACTGCCATTCCCACGGTAACAAATATAGTCCCTTCAACATTGGCATCCTATTTAGCACCAACAACTCCACCTGCTATAGCATTATCAGTCACAATAGAGTTTACAACTACAGGTACTTCAATAGAGAAAAGAACAGAGTTAGTGAAAACCATGAAGGAAATGTCCATCCAGGCAACAGAGCTTAAGATACTTAAGGAGAAAGTGACAAGCTTAGAAACTGATTGTCAACTTGCCCAAATACAACAGAAAGAAGAAGCACAAAAAGCCTTAAGGATGGGTGAGAGGATAAGGTTCCTTCAAAAATATTTCACATTGCAAAAGAGACTAGGAGAAATTAGGGAGATGATCTAGGCCAATATCATTAGCTCTGTCAATGATATTTGGCCATCAATTCAATTAATATTTGAGCAAACAAAACTGGTGAAAGTGGCCACCGAAGCAATACAAAAGGTAAAGGAAGACCTAGGAGACCAGCTTGAGGAAGCTAATCTACTCATCCATTTCTTAAACATCAGGAATAGGTATGAACTAGATGAGCTTGGTGTGGAAGATAGAACATAAGCCATCCTTAAAATAAAAAAAGGATCTCTCTAAAAGAAACCTTATGCTTAACTTAGAGAAAAAGTGCCATGAATTACAAGTTGGTATTGACAGACTCATGGAAAAGCTTCAAATTTTGATAAGTAAAGGCCTTCCCAATCCTAGGGTAATTAATGACAAACTTATGACCTAAGTGGATTATATTGATAGACTAGAGAAATTGTTCAGAGAACAGGCAAGCACTTCAGGAGTCAAAGCATTGCCAACAGGAAAGGTATTATATGATACTTTAGAGAATCTATTCTTCCTAAAGCACAAAGTGAAGCATCTATTTGTAATCAAGCCAAATACACTAAGGTAGATGAGATATATAGAAATATGCTCAAGGTAAAGTTGCCTGAAAATGAATGGTGGGTAAAAATGATAGGTTTACTATAAGTTACCACAATATATCTGAAGGCAGGTGAAAAGATAGTTAAACAGGGTCAAAGAGTAACAGGTTAAAGAGTATCAGTCAAAGGTTAAAGACAAAGATGATTCCAGCGTATACATATCAGCCAGCTTAAAAGGGCTCAAATTCAACTACAACAGCTAGCGAAACCACAATAAAAGGGACAACATGATGTAGTTTTCCATCTGTCTCTATCTTCATGCTTGAAGATATTTTGATTTCCTAGATTAATTCTCATATTGTTTTAAGATATTTTGTAAATACCTTTTGTATAAATACTTCACCTTTCGAAGTATTGAGTGTGGATTCAAAGATATTTATATAGACATTTCCTTCTCAAGTTAACGTGCTATTGTAATCAAGATTGGATTGGCTAGCTGGATCAAGGAATAAAATAAAGACATTTCACAGGATTCTTGTGTAAAGTGGAAATAAAATAAGTATTCTCTCTCATGTGTATTATTGTTTCTCTTTATGTTTATTAATAATCATATGTGTCTCTATGAAATCTGAATGTTAAACTAGGAATGATATTTCAAAACTAGCTTGAATGCTCTCTACCTTGATTATTTACATTCTTAATGTTTTTTGCTAAACTATCTTAGTATAGGAATTCTTAATTTCTCCCTTACTTTTGTAGTTTTCCCCATAGGTCTATAGTAAAGGATTCTTAGTTTCCATTTTCTCATGATCACTTCCTTCTCTTCATCTTGATCTCGGTCTAAGGATTGTTCATTGCACTTTCACCTTGGTTAGGACTACCTCATCCATTGGAACCTGAAGATTTGCCTTTTGCTTTGCTATCCTGCCCTGTGAACTCTTCCTTTAGTGATTGATCTGATCTAGTTAAGCCTGACTTTGATTGAATCCATAGCCCAATGGTTTGAAAGCCTTGCTCTGTCCATATGTTCCTAGAATTCCACCACCCAACCAAATTCAAACCTTATGAGCATTGAGAACTAGCCTAAAATCCCACCAAAACAAAGTTAAATTATAAATAGAGAGCTCTCTCTGGACTTAGGTTGGCTGGAACCCGAGTCTAAAATATTAGGTTTGTGGTTACCTCAAATTATTCCTTCTTTTGATAACTTCTAGGGAACACTTCTGAGTGATAACATAGTGGCGACCATACTAGGGATTCAAACCCTAAGTCTTAATAAACCTTTGAGAAATTTCAAATTTTTATTTCAAGCCTCTTAAAGGGTTTATTAGAAGTTATTTATAAAATCTCGCAAAAAGAAATAATTAGAAAAGCTTGAAATCTAGCTTCAAAGAGAACTCATTATACTAGGGCCAACCCTGATCCAAACCCTCCCCTAGTATTTGACAATCCTAATCTGATTTCAAGAATATCCAGGAGACAAGTAAGTTCAATTAGTCCTACGCCTTCAATTAAACCAGATTCCTACCCGGTTGAGTGGATGTTTTTAGAGGACCTCCCCTTTGACGAGTATTTTGACCTTTCCCTATTTAGAACCAGGTTTGAGAGTGCACTTGATGACATAGTTCTAGATCCAGAATGTATAGCTGAATTCGAAGTCCAAAGGGAAAACTTGTCAATTGATCAATATCTTCTAAATTCCCCTCAGTCATCCCTCACTATTGTTAAGATCCCTGAACGTTTTGAAACAAATTGAACCTCCTTTAGTTCACCATTATTCCCTTCCATCTCTAAAGTTCATTCCTCACCTCTATTTATACCTTCACTTTCATACCAACCCATTATCACCCATCAAACACCTATCACTCTCGGTCCTTTATCAACCTCTGTATTACCCCCTAAGGCCCCAATTCCAATTCTTAGTCTTGCCCAACTTAGAGCCATGGAAAACTGATATGCTCCTCTTGTGTTGTCTGCTCCGCTAGGTGCCATGCCACAAGACTACCAAAACAAAATCGTCTAATTTGATGGCATAGAACCCTATACAACACAGCAACACAAAAAAAGAATGTCAGATCATTTTGAATTACATGAAATTGATATTGAAGATGTCCAAATGAAACTGTTTTCATAGACTTTAGCTCGGGATGTAAGAACACGATTTAGATCTTTACCTCCTAACAGCATAAACACTTTAGAAGTATTTTACCAAATTTTTTTAAATAGATGGGAAAATAAAAAGAACCCTCTTCAAATCCTTTCTGAATATGAAAACATCAAGAGGGGACCAAATGAAATAGCTCAAGACTAGTGTACTAGATTTAACAATATATACAATAAAATACCAACCAACCTTAGACCCCCACCTTGCTTAGCTCTAATAAAGTTTCCTGACGGGTTTGACATTGATATGGAATTCCAACTTAGGGAGAGAAATCCCCTAACTGTAGAAGATATGCAGAGTGCAGCAGTTAGTGTAGAAGCTAATTTGCTAGCAAAAAGAGCTAGGGTTAGGAATAAACAAAGAGCACCCTTGAAAGATGAAGCCTCACCCTTTGACCTTAAAATGGATGCCCTAGTCAAAGGAATGAAAAAAATGATGGATAGGATGAAAAACATTGAAAGGAAGCCTCACTAGGACAACCAATAGACACCTCCAGTGAGAATTCCAAACTTTAGAAAGAATCAAAACCAAAACACTGGAGAAAATGGACCTGATCAGAATATTAGGCCTCCTTTTCAAGAAAACTACGCTGAAACTTCCCATTCAGAAGACCCTGAACAAGAGACACAAATCAATTTAATGGGATTAGATGATGAGGAAAATGACTTTTTGACTCAAGATGATTAGGAATTACATATGCTTCAGTAGTTCCAAACCCAAACTGGAGAATCATTCGACTACAAGCAAGGGTATGATTCTGCTATCTTCGAAGTACATAAACAGTACAATTTGAGGAGAAAAAAGAACACTGATGCTCCGAACGAAAACAATAAAATAGTACCAAATCAGCCTAAAAAAATTAAAGCATTTCCAGTTACAAAAAATCTCCAAATCCTCTCTAGGTCAAATTAGAACCCTCCCAGTCCCACCATTGTAGATGTAACCAATGACCAACATTCTAATGAGCAACCTTCCACTTCAGTTCCCTCCAAGGAAACAATGGAACAACCTCCAGAAATTGTGTTAGAGAATCGACTAAAAAAGACTTCAAACACTGAAAAAGAACAAACTACTCCAAACATTGTTGTTAAAATTCCAAACATTCAAACAGAGAAATCCCCTCTGCCTTTCAATTTGGGAGTAGAGGTGGCCAAACTAAAAATCTTAGTTCCTTTAACAGAACCGATTAAACATGAAACTTATGTCTCAAATAAGAAAATATTTAAACTTCATTGAGAATGAAGACTCCGTTAACTTATTTGATGATCAGTCTGAGTTAATTTTCGGTCCTAATGTTAATGGAAAACCAGTGGAAGGAGGGATACCACCCTTTTACATTATCTTTAATATCCATGACAAAATCCTACACAATGCTATGCTAAACTATGGGGCTTCACACAATCTAATGCCTAAATCTATTACAGAGAAATTGAACTTAGATATCACTAGGCCTTACAAGGACTTGTTTTCTTTTGATTCAAGTCAAGTTAAGTGCCTAGGACTAATAAAAGGCCTATGTGTTTCCCTAGTGCAATACCCTGCTAAGACCATTCTTATGGACATAGTTGTTGCTGATATACCACCTAAATATGGAATGTTGTTGTCTAGATCATGGGGGACCAAACTCGAAGGATCTCTGCAACTTGACATGTCATATGCTACAATATTAGTCTTTGGACATCCTAAAAACCTATACATAGAGACCCTAATGAAATATGTAGTGAGTAGCCAGGCTAGGCCTCAAAAATTTTCTATATATTCCATGCATTCTGACATCGATTCTTTCATTCTGTACAACGTTGAAACAAACCAAGAAGATACTTCAAACAACTTTACTTCAGAAACAAAATAAATTGCAGTTGTAGCTGAAAATCAAATTGTCCAAATTCAATAGCTTTCAGATAATAAAGATGATCAAGATACCTTAGTCAAAGAAGATTTTGCTCCCCCAGACAGTAAGAATTATGAGCATGAAATACTATGGCATCTTGAATTCGATGGGTTAGTGAACAAACTAGGTGTAGGAGCAGGAGTGTGGATTTACAATTTAGAGAATGATCACTAAGAGGGTCATGCCTACATGTTAAACTTCAAATGCACTAACAACATGGCCGAGTATGAAGCACTTCTTATAGGCCTCAAGCCATAAGAGTCTCTATTATGGGAGATTTTGAGTTGGTAATAAAACAAATCAACACTGTATATATGACTAGAGATCCTAGGTTAGGCTTTTATAGAGGAACAATTGTAGAAATATTAAATACCTTTTTAGAAACTAAGCTTGCAGTCATCTCAAGAAAACACAATATGAAAGCTCATAGTTTAGCTATGTTTTCTAGCACTTGTAAGTTACCATTTCAACCTAACCATCAATACACTGTTGAGGTTAGGCACAGACCTGCTATCCTTGACAACGTGAAAAACTGGCAAGTATTCACTAATGACCAACAAATAAACAATTTTCTAACTTTACATGAAGAATTTGTAAATAGCAACATAGATACTGACATGACATTAGATCTTGATTTTACAGATAAAATAGAAATTAACAAATTAGAAGATGAAGAGATAGATAGATTCCATCCCACAAAGTTTACAAAATCAGATATTCAAAACCTAAAGCCAGTTGAAATTGATGAGTTAATTAACAAAGACTCTGAAATCATCAATCTCAAAGACAATTTTTTCCCAAAG
The DNA here is from genome assembly GCA_000404065.3 of Pinus taeda. NCBI lineage: Eukaryota > Viridiplantae > Streptophyta > Pinopsida > Pinales > Pinaceae > Pinus > Pinus taeda. The sequence goes on along the minus strand of APFE031336661.1, from coordinate 259,623 downwards.
GATTAACTCCTTTGGAGGACTTGCTCGATTCAAATGATGTCCCTAGAAAGCCAAAAATGGAACCCTTAAAATCGGACATAGAGGAGTGTAACATAGGCTTTGAGGAAGATCCTAAATTGATAGATCTTTCAAAGTCTTTACCTCCTAATAAAAAAGTGAAATACATAGAACTGCTAAAGAAATTCCAAGATGTTTTTGCTTGGAGTTATGAGGACCTCAAGTCCCATGACATCAGCATAATACAATACACTATCCCCCCCTAAAAGAAAACCAAAAAACTTTTAGACAAAAGCTTAGAAGGATTAATCTTATTATATTGCCTTCTATTGAAAAGGAAATCAAAAGAATGTACGAAGCCAAGATCATTGCACCAATTAGATTCTTTGATTGGGTTTCTAATTTGGTACCCAAAAGAAAGAAGACTGGTGAAATTAGACTGTGTGTTTACCTTAGGAATCTCAATAAAGTTTCACTCAAGGATAACTACCCTCTTCCCAAAATGGATCACATATTATAGAGGGTAGTAGGTTCAACCAGAATCTCATTTTTAGATGGGTTTTCTGGTTATAACTAGATTTTAGTAAACCCAGATGACCAGGCTAAAACTGCATTCACTACTCCTTGGGGCACTTTCATGTATGTGAAGATGCCTTTTGAGTTAAAAAATGCAGGGGCAACCTTTCAAAGAGCTATGGATATAGATTTTTCTAAGGAAATCCATGACTTACTTGTAATATACTTAGATGATATCACAATATTCTAAATTTGATGAACAACACCTAGATCATTTAAAGCAGGTCTTTATCAAGTGTAGGAAGTATGGAATTTCTTTGAATCCTAAAAAATATTTATTTGGGTTGGAAGAGGGAAAACTATTAGGCCACATAATCTCTAAAGATGGTATTCAAATAGATCTTACAAGAATTGAAGCCATCTTACAGATACCACATCCTAGGAGCATCATAGAACTACAAGCCTTTTTAGGTAAAATAAACTTTCTTAGAAGATTTATTTCTAACTTAGCAGAAATTGTTAGATTATTAAATAACATGTTGAAGAAAGACTCGACTATTAAATGGACACTTGAGGCTAAGAGGTCTTTTGAAGATATTAAGCTAGCCTTGACACAAACACTAGTTCTAATCAGTCCAATGTTTGATAGGGATTTCATTATATTTTCTTTCGCCTCAGAACACACAATTGATGTAGTCCTACTACAGAAGAATGATCAGGGTTTTGAACAACCCATTTCCTTCTTTAGAAAAGCCCTGAGGGATGCACCTTTAAAGTACAATATAATGGAAATTTAAGCTTTTTCTCTAGTCAAAGCCATCAAATATTTCAGAGTTTACATCCTATATTCTCATGTAATAGCTTATGTTCCCAATGCTATAGTCAAAGACATCCTAACATAGGATGGTCCAGATGGGAAGAGAGGGAAATGGATAGCTACTATATTAGAATATGACTTAGAAATTAAACCTACAAAATTGATCAAAGGTCAAGGTTTAACCAAGCTCATGGCCGAATCGAACTATCAGGCCCTGGACATAAATTTTATTGCAGAATTGGATAATGAAGAGGAGATGGCGACTCCACCGATCAGCCAGGCCTTTACCGACTCACCATGGTATGCTAACGTTATATATGTTCTACAAAATTTATGAGCTCCTCCAAAAATATCCAAGACTAAAAGTAGGTTCTTAAAAATGAAATCTTTGAAGTTTTTTATATTTGACAATGCTTTATTTTGGAAATATCACAAAGGCATCGTTCTTAACTGTTTATTAAAATAAGAATATGACAAAATATTGTAGGAGTTTCATGCAGGTGACTATGGGGGACATATTTACTAGAAAGCCATAGCTGACAAGATCCTATGAACCAGTTTTTATTGGCCCACTCTATTTTCTGATGTAAAGAAATTTGTAACCTCATGTCATAAATGTCATATTTTTGAAGGAAAAAGAAAACTTTTGCCCTTACCTTTGAGGCCAATATCTACTGAAGCACCATTCCAACAGTGGGATCTTGACTTTAATGGTGACATTCATCCCCCTTCCTCTGCCCAGCATAAATGGATTCTTAGTGCTACAGATTACTTTACCAAATGGATAGAAGCCATACCCTCAAGATAGGCCACTGACACTGTCATAATAAACTTCCTTGAGGCCAACATTCTGTCCAAATTCAGATGCCCCACCAAAATCATCACTGACAACGCATCAGCTTTCAAATCCAAGAGAATGATTGATTTCTGTAACAAATATCATATAACCCTGGGTCACTCCACAATCTACTATCCCCAAGGAAATGGACTAGCAGAGTCTTCCAACAAGAACTTAGTGAATATCATCAAAAAATTGTTGTAGGAGAACAAGAAAACCTAGAGCAAGAAGCTAGTAAATGCCTTGTTGGTAGATACACGAACCACAAATAAATCCATTGGTACCAGTCCTTATCAATTAGTTTATGGAATGGAGGTTGTTTTCCCATCTTCCTTGGGAATACTAGCGATGAAATTACTCCAAGAGTTGCAACTTGAGCCAAATGATATTCAAAGGAGAATAAACTAGACAATTCACTTACAACAGACTAGAGAAAAAGTGTATATCAGATCCCAAGTTGTGCAGGAAAGGATCAAGAAAGCTTTTGACAAAAGGACTAAGGCAGAATATTTTTACCTAGGAGATAAAGTTTTGAAATGGGACTCAGGAAGAGAAGATAAAGGTAAACATGAGTTTGACGTCCTATGGAAAGGCCCTTATATCATTTATGCTTTTAGGAGCAATAATGCTTTTTTCCTCAAAGAATTGGATGTCACAAAAGTAGAAGGAGGACCAGTTAATGGTCGAATACTTAAGCACTACATAGATCCTAGTCACTGATTTCACTAATCACTTATACATATTCTATTTTTCAAAAAAGTTTAGTGTTGGTTGGATGGTAATTTTTGGAGTTGAAGCCTGAAGTGAAGGCCCTAAGCTTCAAAAGTTTCACTGTCATAAATAGCAATAATGCAGGAAAGTGAAAGGGAAAATTTGTAGGCTAAATTCACAGCAATTCAGAAGGCCATTGATCTACAAGTTCTTGACATTTCTCTAAGAAATGCCATCCCCATGTGGAGCCATTGTTAGGTTCCTATACGAATAGGAATCATAATTTTTGAATGGATGAGATTAAACCTGTAATATGTACATACCTTTGCTTTCTGAAAATGTTTTCTATGTTCAAAAAATTAAAAAATGTAAAGAGGGTATGTCCTAAAAGAAAAATCAAAGGACGAAAAATAATAAAAAAGTAAAAAAAGATGAAAATGAACCCCAAGAAAAGATGAAAATGAATCCATCAATGAAATGCTTCAATTGCAACCAGGACAAAAGCTTACCCCTATTTCCATTGGAGACATGCTAGACAAATTCCCCAAGATTACCCCTACTAGACTTGCTGAAGTATTCCAAACCTTTATTGTGGAAGAGAAACATATTCCAAAGGATCCTCCCCCATACATGTGAACCATATTTTCTAAACTTGGCTAGGACATTGTGTCAATGATATCTAGTGTCTTAGGCCATACTACAAGTGAGTATGTTGATGAAATCATTCTAGCCTTCATGTCCATTTTTACCATAGGACAGCCCCATGCTGTCATGTATCATTATGCCAAGTACATAGCAGATAAAATGCATGATCAATTCTTCAAGATGAACAATGAAAGAGTATTTAAGTACTCAGTTTTGTACCACCTTTTCTTCTATTATCAAGCTGATAAATTCCCACTTACTTTTCAAAAGCTTGAAACTAGAGGCAACCCTAGGTCAGTAGTATTTTGGACTCCTTTGATCTACAAATATGAATCACCATATCCATACACAGACTTCATAGATCTTTTTGTATATCCTGTAGTGACCATGTTGCTAGGAAGTCCTCCTCCAAGGATCAGTTCAGATATCAGGAGGATCCTACAGCTTTCAAAACAACACAAAGTAGGAGATTGATACTTTTACCAAAATCAAACTGAAATTAGGATCTATGGCTATGAGTTAGTACCATACAAGTTACCTAGATAACTCCCAATGAGGTTAATTTCTTTGAAGTACTATAGACATATAATCAACTCAGATGAGGTACATTTTATGAAAGCCAAAAAGAAGGCTCAACTTAGAATCAAAGATCAACTAGGCCCCTTTGTGTGCAATAGTCAAGACACTGGAAGAGAAGCAGAATAAATATTTCAAAGGTTCAAACTAAAACAGAGCTTCATATGGAGATATGACCCCTTTGATTTCATCTGCAATAGAAGACAAAAAAACAAGTTGTCTCCCTATATCCACCACAGAATCCCTGAGATAGAAAAATATACAAATCAGTTGGAATGGGTGGATAATACTCTAGTAGACAGAGATAACACTAAAGTTGTTGAAAATGCATTATTTGATCTAGAGAGGAGACTTGATGAATATTTTTCATATAGGTACAAGAAGAATCCCAAAACCAAAGGGAATCACAAGCACACAGTTAACAAGAAGAAGAAGGACCCCAGGTTCAAGAAGAGTCAGAACAACCAGACCTATTAGAAGAACTAACTCAAACAAGACTGCCAGAGCACATTATGAGTACTCCCCCTATCATGCAGACTCCTCTCAATGAGGAGAGAAACCTCAAAAGAGACAGGGAGGAGGCCACTCCTTTATGCAGAGCCATTTCAAAAACATATGTCAAAAGGCAAAGGTTAAATCCTTTCTCCGAGCAAGAATTCATAGAAGAAATAGTTACAGCCACTAGCATAGAAAGAGAAGGGTGTAGGCATGCTACTCTCTCTGGAGGAACACAAGAACCTTCCACATCACATGCTCAGATGTTGGAAAAACATCAAAGTGTGGAAGTTTCCTCATTAAGGATTCTAACCAAGAAATACCAGGATATCAAAGAAAAGTACAAGGAAATAAAGGTTAGGAATAAAAGGTTAAAAGCCCAAAGCTATGCACAGTACCTCAAAATGGCTCCCACCAAACAAACAAGGCTTATGTCAGCCTTTGATGTGAAAGAATGTAAAATGTAGATGACTTTCCTGAAACCCACCACTTAGTAGCCTAGATCAGCAGTTGACTATCAGAAGACAGATTTTGAAGCGCTAGCAAAGGACATACATCCTATTGACCATATTGAATTGCATAAACATACAGGAGAGATGGTATATTCCACTTTAACAAGCAAATCCATTGTAGCCCACCAGTTACAGAATTCGTTGAATAATATATCAGCACAGTTTCAACTAGAAAAGGCCTCCTCACAGGCCAAAGATACTAGAATCAAGTCCTTGGAGGACTTAATCATATAGTTGGGACATGATCCCAAAGATGTGAAAGCTGTAGAAAGAAATTAAAAAGAATAATGATGACATAGATGCTTTGAAAAAGCAGCTCAAAATTCCACATCTTCATCATCCACAAACAACAGAAGTCTTAGAGACTCATAAGGAACGAGAAAAACTTATGGACTTGGTCCTTAAGTTAAATGAATAGCTGAAAGAAACAGAGAAAGAATTGGACATAATGAGTCAGTCCAAACAGAGTGAATTGCCCACTACCTCCACAGCTGCCATTCCCACAGTAACAACTGCAGTCCCTTCAATATTGATAGCCTCTTTAGCACCAACAACTCCACCAACTATGGCATTATCAGTCACAACAGAGTTTACAACTGCAGGTACTTCAACAGAGAAAACAATAGAGTTAGTGAAAACCATGGAGGAAATGTCCATCTAGGAAACATCACTTAAGAGACTTAAGGAGAAAGTGACAAACTTAAAAACTGACTGTTAACTTTCCCAAATATAGCAAAAAGAAGAACACAAAAATCCCTAAGGATGGGTGAGAGGATAAAGTTCCTTGAAAAAGATTTAACATTGCAGGAGCCACTAGGAGAAATTAAGGAGATTCTCTGGGCCAATATCATTGACTCTGTCAATGATATTTAGCCATCAATTCAAGTAATATTTGAGCAAACAGAACTGGTGAAAGTGGCCACCGAAGCAATATAGAAGGTAAAGGAAGACCTAGGGGACTAGCCTGAGGAAGCTAATCGACTCGTCCATTTCTTAAACAACAGGAACATGTATGAACTAGATGAGCTTGGTGTGGAAGACAGAACATAAGCCATCCTTAAAATTAAAAAGGTTCTCTCTAAAAGACACCTTATGCTTAGCTTAGAGAAAAAGTGCCATGACTTGCAAGGTGGTATTGACAGATTCATGGCAAAGCTTCAAATTTTGATAAGTAAAGGCCTTCCCAATCCCAGGGTAATCAATGAAAAACTTATGACCCAAGTGGATTATTTTGATAGAGTAGAGAAATTGTTCAGAGAACAGGTAAGCACTTTAGGAGCCAAAGCATTGCCAACAAGGAAAGTGTTATATGATACTTTAGAAAATCTATTCTTCCTAGAGCACAAAGTGAAGCATCTATTTGTCATCAAGCCAAATTTTGCCAAATACACTGAGGCAGATGAGATATATAGAAAGATGCTCAAGGTAAAGTTTCCTGCAAATGAATGGTGGGTAAAAATCACAGATTTACTATAAGTTACCATAGTAAATATGAAGGCAGGTGAAAACACAATTAAACAGGGTCAAAGAGTAACAAGTTAAAGAGTATCAGTCAAAGGTTAAAGACAAAGATGATTCCAGCGTACACATATCAACCAACTTAAAAGGGCTCAAATTCATCTACAACAGCTAGTAAAACTACAATAAAAGGAACAACATGATGCAGTTTTCCATCTGTATCTATCTTCATGCTTGAAGATATTTTGATTTCCTAAATTAATTCTCATATTGTTTTAAGATATTTTGTAAATACTTTTTGTATAAATACTTCATCTTTTGAAGTATTGAGTGTGGATTTAAAGACATTTATATAGACATTTTCTTCTCAAGTTAACGTGCTGTTGTAATCAAGACTGGATTGGCTTGCTGGACCAAGGAATAAAGTAAAGACATTTCACAGGATTCTTGTGTAAAGCAGAAATCAAATAAGTATTTTCTCTCTCATGTGCATTATTGTTTCTCTTTTTGTTTATTAATAATCATAAGTGTCTTTCTCTTTATGTTTATTACTAATTTGAATAACGGCCTTTCTCTATCTAAGTCGACTTTTCATATTATCAATGCATATAATTAAAAAAATTGAAAAGGATTTGTAAAATACAAAAAGGATAAAACTTGCAGAGATGCTATAAAAAAAAACTAAGCTTATTTATTATTTAGCATTCATTAAAGGTTGCATGTTAAAATAACAAGGGTGGGTCCCTTCCTAGAACATGATTCTTATTCAAGGGAGGAGAGGTAGTCAAATTATTACAAAATTAAAATAGTTGAGAATGTTCTTAGCTTAGTCTCATAGTGCAAGAGAATGACCTTGGTTAAGTTGTGAAAGTTAAAAATATCATTTTCTAGGACACAATATGGAAAATTCAGTAAATTTAGCGAAGGGAAACATAATAATCCATAAATATTATAATAACCATTATCATAATCTTTCCTAGTAAAAATAATAGTAGGTATGCTATGAAAGTTCACTTTGTTACGATTTACAAGAAAGTGATAAAGCGTTATCGAAGGTATAAATTTTGAAACGATTTACAAGAAAGTGATAAAGCGTTATCGAAGGTATAAATTTTGAAGCAAGTCATAGTCGATTTTATGTTGTTTATTATTCCTTTAGATTTTTATGGTGTTATATAATTGATTTTATGAAGTTAAGAAGAGTCAGAACAACCAGACCTATTAGAAGAACTAACTCAAACAAGACTGCCAGAGCACATTATGAGTACTCCCCCTATCATGCAGACTCCTCTCAATGAGGAGAGAAACCTCAAAAGAGACAGGGAGGAGGCCACTCCTTTATGCAGAGCCATTTCAAAAACATATGTCAAAAGGAAAAGGTTAAATCCTTTCTCCGAGCAAGAATTCATAGAAGAAATAGTTACAGCCACTAGCATAGAAAGAGAAGGGTGTAGACATGCTACTCTCTCTGGAGGAACACAAGAACCTTCCACATCACATGCTCATATGTTGGAAAAACAGCAAAGTGTGGAAGTGTCCTCATTAAGGATTCTAACTGAGAAATACCAGGATATCAAAGAAAAGTACAAGGAAATAAAGGTTAGGAATAAAAGGTTAAAAGCCCAAAGCTATGCACAGTACCTCAAAATGGCTCCCACCAAACAAACAAGGCTTATGTCAGCCTTTGATGTGAAAGAAGGTAAAATGTAGATGACTTTCCTGAAACCCACCACTTAGCAGCCTAGATCAGTAGTTGACTATCAGAAGACAGATTTTGAAGCGCTAGCAAAGGACATACATCCTATTGACCATATTGAATTGCATAAACATACAGGAGAGATGGTATATTCCACTTTAACAAGCAAAGCCATTGTAGCCCACCAGTTACAAAATTCGTTGAATAATATATCAGCACAGTTTCAACTAGAAAAGGCCTCCTCACAGGCCAAAGATACTAGAATCAAGTCCTTGGAGGACTTAATCATATAGTTGGGACATGATCCCAAAGATGTGAAAGCTGCAGAAAGAAATTAAAAAGAATAATGATGACATAGATGCTTTGAAAAAGCAGCTCAAAATTTCGCATCTTCATCATCCACAAACAACAGAAGTCTTAGAGACTCATAAGGAACAAGAAAAACTTATGGACTTGGTCCTTAAGTTAAATGATTAGATGAAAGAAACAGAGAGATAATTGGACATAATGAGTCAGTCCAAACAGAGTGAATTGCCCACTACCTCCACAGCTGCCATTCCCACAGTAACAACTACAGTCCCTTCAATATTGATAGCCTCTTTAGCACCAACAACTCCACCAGCTATGGCATTATCAGTCACAACAGAGTTTACAAATGTAGGTACTTCAACAGAGAAAACAATAGAGTTAGTGAAAACCATGGAGGAAATGTCCATCTAGGAAACATCGCTTAAGAGACTTAAGGAGAAAGTGACAAACTTAAAAACTGACTGTTAACTTTCCCAAATATAGCAAAAAGAAGAACACAAAAATCCCTAAGGATGGGTGAGAGGATAAAGTTCCTTGAAAAAGATTTAACATTGCAGGAGCCACTAGGAGAAATTAAGGAGATTCTCTGGGCCAATATCATTGACTCTGTCAATGATATTTAGCCATCAATTCAAGTAATATTTGAGCAAACAGAACTGGTGAAAGTGGCCACCGAAGCAATATAGAAGGTAAAGGAAGACCTGGGGGACTAGCCTGAGGAAGCTAATCGACTCATCCATTTCTTAAACAACAGGAACATGTATGAACTAGATGAGCTTGGTGTGGAAGACAGAACAGAAGCCATCCTTAAAATTAAAAAGGTTCTCTCTAAAAGAAACCTTATGCTTAGCTTAGAGAAAAAGTGCCATGACTTGCAAGGTGGTATTGACAGATTCATGGCAAAGCTTCAAATTTTGATAAGTAAAGGCCTTCCCAATCCTAGGGTAATCAATGAAAAACTTATGACCCAAGTGGATTATTTTGATAGAGTAGAGAAATTGTTCAAAGAACAGGTAAGCACTTCAGGAGCCAAAGCATTGCCAACAAGGAAAGTGTTATATGATACTTTAGAAAATCTATTCTTCCTAGAGCACAAAGTGAAGCATCTATTTGTCATCAAGCCAAATTTTGCCAAATACACTGAGGCAGATGAGATATATAGAAAGATGCTCAAGGTAAAGTTTCCTGCAAATGAATGGTGGGTAAAAATCACAGATTTACTATAAGTTACCATAGTAAATATGAAGGCAGGTGAAAACACAATTAAACAGGGTCAAAGAGTAACAAGTTAAAGAGTATCAGTCAAAGGTTAAAGACAAAGATGATTCCAGCGTACACATATCAACCAACTTAAAAGGGCTCAAATTCATCTACAACAGCTAGCAAAACTACAATAAAAGGAACAACATGATGCAGTTTTCCATCTGTATCTATCTTCATGCTTGAAGATATTTTGATTTCCTAAATTAATTCTCATATTGTTTTAAGATATTTTGTAAATACTTTTTGTATAAATACTTCATCTTTTGAAGTATTGAGTGCGGATTTAAAGACATTTATATAGACATTTTCTTCTCAAGTTAACGTGCTGTTGTAATCAAGACTGGATTGGCTTGCTAGACCAAGGAATAAAGTAAAGACATTTCACAGGATTCTTGTGTAAAGCGGAAATCAAATAAGTATTTTCTCTCTCATGTGCATTATTGTTTCTCTTTATGTTTATTAATAATCATAAGTGTCTTTATGAAATCTGAATGTTAAACTAGGAATGATATTTCAGAACTGGTTTGAATGCTCTCCGTCTTGACTGTTTACATTCTTAATGTTTTCTACTAAACTATCTTAGTTTGGGAATTCTTAATTGCTCCCTTACTTCCGTAGTTTCCCCCTTATGTCTATAGTAAAGGATTCTTAGTTTCCTTTTGCTCATGATCACTTCTTGTTCCTCATCTTGATTCCGGTCTAAGGATTCTTCATTGCCCTTTCACCCGGGTTAGGACTACCTCATTCATTGGAACCTGAAGATTTTCCTTTTGCTTTGCTAGCCTATCTTGTGAACTCTTTCTTTAGTGATTGATTTGATCCAGTTAAGGCATCCTTTGATTGACTCCATAGCCCAATGGTTTGAAAGTCTTACTCTATCCATCTGTTCTTAGAATTCCACTATCCAACCAAATTCAAAACCTTATGAGCACTAAGAACTAGCCTAAAATCCCACCAAAACAAAGTTAAATTATAAAGAGAGAGCCCTCTTTGGACTTAGGTTGGCTAGAACTCGAGTCTAAAAGATTAAGTTTGTGATTACCTCAGATTATTCCTTCTTTTGATAACTTCTAGGGAAGACTTCTGAGTGATAACAAAAAGAAGGAAGATGAGATCAACAATCTTAGAAGATAATCGATAGAGTTGCAAGAAAAGGAAAAAGATTATTTCATCTCATAACGAGGTTTACTCCCCTTTGATCTCAATGCTTGCTTTAACTCAGAAAGAAATTTTGAATAAAAAAGGAACATCCTTTAATAATTTATGAAAACAAAGTGTTATAAGAAAGAAAGATTTTCTTCCCATAATTTACTTTTAAATCTCCATGTAGTTTTAGTTTTTTTATATCTATATATCCATACTAAAAGAAAACCATTAAAAAAAGATTTGTAACATTATAACTAAATAATACCTACTACATACCAATATAATTTTTGTTACTCACAAATCTACCCATTATTATTAAAAATAATAATTTACATAAAAATAATAAAACATGCAACGGGAGTTCGCACACGAATTTACAGAGAATTTTTAGAAGAGGAGCCATGTGTGTCCCGATTCAATGAGCCTGGCAGTGACTCTCTGTCATCTATGAGCTTGAGTGAATATTTTGAAGTAACGAGTTTGCAATTTGTTTTATATTAGTTTGTGTTTGATTTCATATTTGTGTATTACATAAAATGTTTAACATTAAAAAAGAGAGATTTTAAAAAATCAAAGTAATGTTTTAAATATGAAAGATCTATTTTAAAGCAAGATATTGTTTTATTTTAAATATGAAACGTTAGATTATTAAAACACAGTATAACATCGCTATCATCTTTTATTTTACAATAAACATTAAATGTCTGGTGGAAAGCTTTATGAGTTCAGGGTTATATTTGAAAATATTAATAATAAAGGTTAAAGTTTTGATAAAAATACTCTTATGACATTATAGTTTTATTTCAATATGTCAAATTATTGTTTATTAAAAATATTACTAGATTAAATTATAGTTGTATGGTTATTTCCGGATTATTATTTATTAAAAAAAAATATTTGAAAATAAAAATAATGTGGGTTAGAATTTTGTATTTCTTTTTAAATAGTAGAGTATATGAGAATGTTATATGATTTAGGGCACTTTTACATTAGGAAGATTCAATCATAATTAGAAGTTCAATTTCCGTAGAGAGACATACGATAACATAGTAATTTAAAATAACTAAAATAACCATACTCAAAAGAAGGCTAGGTTAGCTTTGAGAATAGACAATAATACCAGAAAACAATAGAAGTTTGAGTGCATGAAAAAATCAAGGAGAGGAATCAGAATCAGTCACTGTGACATGGATGAGAACCTGATTGTTTTCGGGGGTGTTGCCAGGTGAGGGTGGAATGCCAAGGTGCTACTCTATACGGTCTACTTTGTTCTAGGTCCTTCATATGGCATTGCAAATGCTACATAGAGTGAAGGAAGTCTACTCGATGCCCAAACCAGTCCATTAAATTCTACCGAGGAGGAATTTCGAATGCTAATATAAGTCAACAATGTGCAACTATTGGTTGAAATGTCCACACATATGCTCGATGTTTGATACCCAGTCTTCCATCTCAGCGAGAACCTCTGTGTCTAAGAGATGGTTCCGATGAGAGACTCCTCTCTCCATGTAGATGAGCTCATCTAGGATGGGATTAAGAGTGTTGTCGCTCCTAGAGACAACCCCCGGGTTGAGGAGAGGTCAGTGCCTAAGACATCTTAGTCTCTCTTGAAGATAATTCGGTGCATCTCAATAGATTAAGGAAAAATGATTTTAGATGTTGGTTTAATTTCATTTATCAGAGGCAGATTCAGTATACACATGAACAATGTACCATTCCCAAGAATAAATGTTTCAAATCAGTTGTCCGACACATAGAGAATGCAGCTTAAATTTGGTCATTGCAATAAGATGGGAAGGAGAAAAATAAGGAACTCAGTGAAGAGGGTTGTATAAACATAAAATCCTACAGAACAAATCCTAGTAGAATCATGAAAGGATAAAAGGAATGAACTGCAAACATTATGGAGCATATTTGAAGGATTTCATATCGATGTCTCACACATACTATGTATTATCACACAACATAGGTAAATCTGAAAACTCACAAGTACCACCTGCTGTCACATAACATTAGTAAATATGTGATTTCACAAGTACTATTTGCTATCACATAACATATGTAAATTTGCAATTTCACAGGTACAATCTCCTACAACATAAGTAAATTTGAAACTTAAGAGTGAATCTGGCAGCGATAATTACATAATTTCTGAAGAATAAAAATACACATGATGTGAAGTATAGAGAAAGATCACATACTGCATATCCCAATGATCAGGTGCTCAAAACTATGCTCAAAAATAAAAGTGTCATATATCTGTTAAACATAGTTTCAAATTGAAGAGCTCGTCATTCTGAATCCAACGGTGTGAACGTCATTCAAATATGAGCTCGTCTCCAGAAGTTAAAGCAATTCAAAGTTCAAGTTTGACTTAGACACATGACAGGATTGGATGACATGGCAAAGGTCCTAGCGAATGGGGAAGTGCCAAGTGGTAGGTTGCCATTGAGTCCCGCATATCGCATATCGGGGAAAAAAAGTGGTTGTGACTTAAGAATCGACTCCTAGCAGTGCCAATTTGCGATATTGCATATCAGAGGAATTAAGGAAATCAGCCCCCAGAGTAATGAGGGTTGAGGTGTGATATATTGCAATAGTTGAGCCGGGTTGCGATTTGTGATAATCGTAATCACATATCACACCAGTGCCCTGTCAATATATATGTTACCGAGGAACTCCACTGATGTGATTTGTGGACGTGATATCATTTTAGAGTTGTATTTTATAACTCGTCGAGTCTGCCGGATTGCCAAATCACATATCACAATGAATTAAGTCTCGAATATAAGAATCACCCCCAGTAAAGCTGATTGTGATTTGCAACAGAGTTGTGGAACCATCGCCTTTTCTACCGGATTGACCACTTTTTATGTGACCACTCGACCTTAACCACAAGATAGGCAGGGAAGATGAAAGGACCACTGATTTCGTAGGAACTGCCAGAATTAATTCCTGATAATGAATTTAACTGGCAGTTAGCTAGATTTGGAGGAGAAAATTGTGGAAAGACTGACAAAAGTCATAACTTCTTCAATTTTTCACCAAATTGGATGCAAAAGGAGGCTAGATAGCCATTTTTGAGTATTCTGAACTCTTTGAGACATGTTTCAGACGCATTTGAGCATTGTAGACACACTTTTGTTTTAATTTTGAGCATAATAGAGAGGCCCAAGAATTGGAGGCTGGACCAAGGAGACGTAGCCCAAGAGGGGTGAACTCCTCATGAAATCTTTGTGTTGTATTTTGATGTCTTTGTTGTTATTTTGTTGTTGTTTAACATATGTTTTATGTTAAATTGTTTATAACATTTATATAAGAAACTCTTATGGGAATTAATTAATTAAGCAAAAATGGTGAATCCTTAAGCACTTGATAAGAAAATGATAAGCATCTTGGGTTTCATTCTAAGTGGGGAATTAGCACAACATTACTAATCTGCTCCATTTCAAATCAAGTTGGTATCAGAGCACTGATTTTTGCTTACTATATTTGCTTATGCAAAGAAGGAATATTGTTTGCTAGTTTTGTGTCATGCTAACAAGGTTAAAACTCAAAATATGTGAAGGAAAGTTGGTTATAATCCCTAAAGTTGGGTTAAGGGGAAGAAGAGCAAGGTTGCCACAATATCCAACACTAGTTCAGCCTCAAGTTATAGTTGAGACTCCAGAGATCATGTCTCATGAAGGATAACCTACAAACATGACAGAAGATGAGAAGACCTTCAGAAAGGCTTTATTTGATATGACATAGATGGTGAAGTTCCTTTATGAAGAGAGAAATATCATATTGCAAGGAGAAAGTTCCAAACCTCCCAAAGGAGAAGGCTATTCAAGAGGAGGTAATGGAAAAGGAGGTAATGGGAATGGAGACAAGGCTCCACCCTCTCCACCATATTTTTCATCTTCTTCTTCACAAGAATATTCACACTCTTCCACTAATACAACACTTACTCATACTCATCGTCATTCTTCAAAAGGAACTGGTAAATCACCTTTTCTAAAACTTGATGTTAAATTCAAGATGCTCATGTATAATGGTGAAGTTAATGCAGAAAAGATGGATAACTGGATTCGTCAGTTGGAGATGTATTGTAGAATTCAGAACATTCAAGAGGATGATATCAAAATTCAGTTGGCTTCATTGAGAATGGAGGGTGCATCACTCATTTGGTGGGAATAAAGGACTCAAGATGAGATCAAAAAACATGGTAAGATATCTATTACTTGGTTTGATTTCATTTTTGCTATAAAAAGACAATTCTACCTTTTAGCTCATATGCAAAAAGCTATCATGAATTAGCAAAATTTCAGACAGTTAAAAGGTCAAAATGTGCAAGACTATACTTATGAGTTTAGGAGAAGAGTTCTTATGCTAGGAGTAGACTTACAATGACAAGATACATTGATGAAATGCATAGGAGGTTTGCATAGCTATCTTCAACATACCATTCTTATATTTAATCCCATGAATCTTGATGAGGTCTACGTTCAAGCTACACACCTCGAAGTAAGAAGGGAAAATGTACAAGAAGAAGGTAAGAAGAAGCCATTCTAGAGTGGTTAAAAAGGAAAGAAATCTAAAGGAAAGTAGAAGAAAAATGCTTCTATTAAGAAAAAAGGGGAGAAACCCATGTGTAATAATTGTTCCAAAGAGGGCCATGATGAAGCGCATTGCTGGAAGCTTCATATTGAATTAAGACCAAAGAAATTTAACAATAAAGGGAAATAGAATACAAATGTTGTTGTACAATAAGACTTGGGTTTTGACTCCGGTGACAAAACAAATATTGTAGCCACAATCACTAAGGGAAACGTTGTGGCAAAAACGAGCAAAGAAGAAGTCGTGGCAAGCACGAACACAACAAATAACTCCAACAATGCTTCGAATGAAGAAAATAGATTCGATTTGTTCCATATCATAGTTATTTCCAAACACACCAATATTTGATACACTATTAGACAGTGGATCCCAGGAAAATTTCATTCCTACACACTTGATCAAGAAGTTGAATCTAGAAACCATGCCTCATCATAAACCGTATCCATTAGGTTGGATAACTAAGGATGAAAATCTTTTGCATTTTTAGGTTTTCTACTACTACCAATCTCATTGATGAAGTCGAATTAGATGTAGTTCCATTGGATATTTTTGGAATTGTGTTGGGAAGCTCGTACTATCTGTATGACTAGAACGTAATTTTCCATAGATTTGAGAACACATATCATTTTTTCAAAGATGGAGTGGAGTATATTGTGATAGCCCATCGTAGAAAGATTAATCTATGATTAGCAAGCGCACATAAAATGAAATGACTAGTCAATTCCAAAAAGAATCACGTGCTCCTTATGATCAAGCCGAAGAATGACACAGAGTGTGAATCCTTTGCAGGTTTTGACATGAAGATGAAAGACGAATTGGTTGATGTGGTGAATGAATATGGAGGTGTGTTTCAAGAACTAAAGGGATTGGCACCAAAAAGGGGAATTCAACATGAAATTCAACTACTACAAGACTGTCCACTCTCGAATATCGGTATGTATCGAATGCCAATTCTTGAAAGTTTAAAAATTAAGAAACATGTCCAGGAATTGTTAGATAAAGGTGTAACTTGTCCCTCTACTTCGCCATGTGGTTCACCAATTGTTTTGGTACCCAAGAAAGATAGAACCTAATGCATGTGTGTAGATTATAGATCTTTGAATAAAATTACCATAAAGAATCGATACCCACTACCCATAATAGATGATTTGCTAGATCAATTGAATAATGCAAAATATTTCACTAAATTAGACTTGAGAAGTGGATATCATCAAGTTATAAAAGCCGAGGAGGATATTTGGAACACTGATTTTAAAACCAAACAAGGATTGTTTGAGTCACTACTTATGCCTTTCAGTATTTACAATGCTCCAGCTACATTCATGAGAGTTATGAATGATGTTTTAAGATCCTTTCTTGATGCATTTGTAATTATATATTTAGATGATATTTTGATATTCAACAAATCACCAGAAGAGCATGTCAAGCATGTGAGGAAAGTATTGGATGACTTGAAAAAAGAACAGTTATTTCTGAAGATGTCTAAATGTGAATTTTGGAAAACTTCCTTAGTGTATTTGGGTCACATACTTGGAGGAGGTGAGCTGAAGATTGACCCCTCTAAAGTTTCAGTCATTGTGAATTGCCCAATACCCAAATTATTCATAGAAGTAAGGAGTTTTCTGGGAGAAACGCAGTAATAGAGGAAGTTCATTTCCAATTTCCCTTTCATAGTAGCTCCACTACATGCTTTGATCAGCATGAAGGTTGCCTTCCAGTGGGGAGGAAAAAAACAAAAATCATTCGATGCTTTGAAAAAAAGATTAGTTCAGCCCCAGTTTTAGCATTGCTGGATTTGAAACAACCATTTGAAATACAAACAGATGCAAGTGACTATGCCATGGGTGTAGTTCTTTTATAGCATGGTAAGCCCATTTCATTTAATTATGAGATTTTTAATGGTGTTGTTATTAACTATCCTACATATGATAAAGATATTTATGCATTGGTGCAAAGTGTAAAGTTTTGGAAGCATTACTTAATGGGAAAAGAAATCATTATTCACATCGATCATCAACCTTTCAAATATCTACAATTTCAAACAAAATTGCAGGAATCAAGGCACTTTCGTTGGATGGGATTCTTACAACAATTGCAATTGGTAATCAAGTACAAGAAAGGTATATATAATAGAGTTGCTGATATGCTTTCTAGACCGATTGTTAATGCATCCATTTTACTCAAGAATCATTATGTTTTTCTTGAAACTTATGTGAAACAATATGCACATGATGATGACTTTCAAGAGGTATATTCAAACTTGAGTCAAGGCCACCAAGTTGAGGAATTAGAATACCATGTACATGATAATCTATTGTATCAGAGATTCTTCAGCGCAAATCACATAAAATTTCATTTGCCGACGTGTTTCGAACCAACTAGTGTGGTTCATCGTCAGGAAAAGTTGAAGAAATAGATCTAGCTTAGCATGTTAAATAGTCTGAGCAGAGACTCCAACGGCTAAAAATTGATTAACGGCTAAATTTTGACTTAAGGACCCCAGTCAAATTTTTACTCATAAATTTAATATTATTATAATTTATTATTATTATTCAATATGGACAATGAAATTTTATGTGATTTATGCTGAAGAATCTCTCGTAATTTGACATGGATCACAGAAGCCTCAATTCTACAATCTATTGTATCATTTGGTAAAACTTTGTGTTCCATAGGGAGAGTGAGTAAATGTCACAAGGGAAGCACACACTTCTCTTATTGCAAGAGATTTCGGTGTAATTGTGTCACATTTTATCAGAGGTTGTTCATGTTATAAAAAATACTGAGAGGGGGGGTGAATCAGTATTAGTAAATCAATAACTTTTTCATTTCCATAATCAGATTTATATATGCTACTTCAGTGAAGGGAACTCGCGTGTGCATGCAACTGTTATTAAGGCAACCAACGTATATCTAGTGAACTAATGATTTAGTTAATTCATCATATGTTGATCATTAATCTGTGCATCAATACTTTATTAAACATTAAACAGTAACCATGTGCAATTAATAACAGAATGAACCATCACACAAAAGCAACATACATGAACACCAAGATTTAAGGTGGAAACCCAATGTGGGTGAAAACCACCTGCTGCTATCGTCTTTGTCTTCTTTTCATAATAAGAAAAACTGTTTACAACATTGTATTGGTGCAGACTCATACCAGCACGCAGGCTTCTACCTACAGAAGGTTGCTACCTTCTCTCATCCTCCAACTTCTACTGGAAGGGAGCTACAACCCCCTAGCTCTTGTACTAGCCAATACGTTTACTAGTATGTAGGCACCGACCTACAGAAGGCTACAACCTTGTCTCTTCCTCCAGTGCCATGTTTCATAAATTTTCAAACTGGATGCTCCTAGTACACAACAATACACATGAAGGCCTCATTTGATCTAATTTTCATACTGGACCCATTATCAACATTGAAGCTCAAAATCAATCACCACTGCACTACAACCATCAAATACATCTGCATTAACCAATCATTGAAACTCAATCATAAATCTCTGAATCACCCACAACTGAATCACTGAATCACATCTTCACTGAAGAAAATCACAATAAATCAATCTGAACATTTAGTATACTGTCATCAAAACATAGTCACTAGAACATAGAGCAGAACGCGAAATTCTACAACAATAGCCAGATCCACCTGTAACTTCAAATATTATATTTCATAATGTATACACTACTTAGATGTGTTGAAATAGCGTGTATACATGCTTTTATCAAAGCCAACCAGCGTATATGTCTGCAAATATTAATTCATAATTTTGCAGCTATTCCAAACTTTAGTCATACCTAGATCATAACATTTACAGAACAACACATGCGTCAGTATTCAGATCTATACTATACATGATCAAACCATATAATGATAATTCATTTCAAGTCTTAAGATCCCAATCCATCATTAGATCTTATCCCTCATCAACCACTAAGGCTCATCGTTGGTTCAGATCAACCAAAGCACCATAAGTCGATAACCTGCATACTAGATCTCACACTTCATCAGATATTTGATACTTGCACACTTTTCTCTAATGATCTTCTCCTCTTTATATAGTTTTAGGATTTGCTCTGGATCAAAACCACTTAGGACCAATAACTTGGACCGAATACCTAGGGTCAATACCTTGGACCAATACCATGGATCAAAATACCTTCAACCAAATACCTCAGACCAAAACTTAGTTTTTCCAACATATACACCCTTTTCCTTCTCTGAAAGTGCATGTGTATGTATACACTACTTGTGTTCAATGAACCTGCGTGTATACGTAGCTTGGTCAAGGTGAACCTGCATATACCTCTTTTTCTTCATTCTTTGTAGTCTGATATGTAATTCTTTGATGTTAACCTGTTGCACTGTCATCTGAGAGAGTTGCCATTGTACATTACTTCTGAATTGATTCCTTTGAACTGCCCTGCATTTTGTCACAACTGTCATGCATTCTGTCACATCTGATATCTCTTCTGTAGATTCATCTAGTTACCATATATAAGTGAGTTGTTCTGCTACAAGTGGGTTGCCATCAAGTACAACACATGCATCATAATGCAAACAATCTCCCCCTTTAGACTTGATGGCAACCATGTTGGTGTTGATTACCACAAGCTATAGAAACTGTTAGAGATAAAAAGCAACAACAAAATACTCTCCCCCTTTGACATCAAGGGAAAAGGGTGGACCAAGATATTCTCCCCTTTTGATATCAAGGGCAAAGGGCTGACCAAAAGAAAACTTTCATATCTGAACCGCTGAATATAAACATTAATCATGCTCCCCCTAAGCACATATTGAATTCTCTAATTAAACTCCCCCTTTGCACATGCTTAGATGCATTATATCATCCATGCTCCCCCTGAGCACATGCAAAGTATGCAAATATTTTTCCAAAAGAATAACATGACTCTATAACTCAACTAAGTGACTTTGACCTTCTTATCACCAAAGACCCATACATACATCAATCTCCCAACCAAGTGGAGATATACTGAATTTGACTCATCTTCCCAACCAAGTGGGGATATACATGACTGAAATATATATCAATCATTACATCATCCTTCCCATGCATAGTGGGGTTACAAATTACATCATATGATCAAAAGGGTCTCATCAAAATACTACAATAGATAGAGACAAATTATTACATCATGGGTCTTTATATGACCTTTACATCAAATGATATACATGACATTTATACTAGAGACCAAATATCTAATCAAGACCATGATAGTCATCAACAACTATCATACACCATGTATGATCTGCTCCATAAGCATCTGTCAATAGCATCCAGACCAACAACCTGTATATGTCCACCATTAGTTCCTAAGATATGAAAATGTAAATATCATCAACCTGTGACAAAGTATGTCTGCATATAGATATCAACTCATCCTCTTGATCTCATCAAGATCAACTTGCTTTGTTTCCTTAGTAGAAAGAGCCTTATCATAACCTTCATATCTCCAAGCAGTAACACAAAATCATTCACACCATATCATATGTGAAAACACCATAGTCATCACATTATGATCTTTCACAAGAACCCGCAATATATCTACCATGTGTCATCACTAGGGAACATCCCACACCTAATAAGCATCAACCGTGATAATCAACATATGTGAGTATCAACCTATCATCATAAGGTAAGAACTCATCATCATTATGTGTTTGGGTAAGCCATTTCTTCAAATATCTATTTCTTCAAATAGCCATGTCTTCATGTGACCTGCGATAACACCATTCTATTGGCCAACCAACAATATTTATAAATATGCAACTTAAGTAATCATCCTTGTATCCAACATATTGTATATCCATCAAAGAGATAGCAATATGTGTCTAGTAAATCATGGGCTCATGGTCATTTGTCAATATTTCTTGACATCATCAATAGCAACAATCCTCAACCATGTGAGAGCCAAGAACTATAGGAATCCTACATCATATCTACACCATATGAACTTTATGCATCTTTGAAGACATGATGCCAACAACATAAAAGAAATAAATGGCTCATCATCAAATAATGAAGTTGTGTACTCAAGATTTGTACTTCTCCTTGTCCTTATGAAGATCATCATGTAAGCAACATATATGTACTATATGCATCATCAAAAGTCATTTACAATCATCCATAAATCTGATCTAAATACAAACTTATGCAATCCCAAATATCATCTGAGATTTTATCAAGGGCAACTCATAACCACAACATAGCAAGACATATAGGCATTATCATCAATGATTATGTACCAAAGACTTCTAATCATAATGCCAACAATGCTTTATTAGAAGCATATCATGTTCTCCCCCTGAATATGTTCCACCTGTTCACTGTCAGACCTGATCATTGCATATATCAGTAAGAAGTATCAAGGATTCATCATCAATAAAATATACATCAAGTTATCAACAACTTCTGAGGATCAAAACACTTCTAAATAACATCCACAGACTGTAGTCATCTACGATAGGAAAAATAATTGATAATTGCCTAAATAATATCACATCATTTTTTCTAAGACTATCCCACAACATTTTTCTTAAACTACATATACGCGACTGTACAGCTTTGAAATCACGTATATATGCGACTTGTCTTCATTAAAACTTGCATTTGAGATTTATAGCATTGAAGTTTCATACTTTCGGCTTCCCCTAAGTCTGTTATGTCTGTACACTGTGTTATGCCACATTTTTTTGACTGTACTTTCTTCTTTTTCCATATCTTCGAGTGTGATGATGTTTTCTCCTTTTGGTATGGTGCCCGAAATTTTCTCCTGCATTCCTTTGCTATATGTCCAAACTTGTTACATGCATAATATCTTACATGTTTCATATTTCTTTTGTAGCAGTCAATGGCTTTGTGACCTAACATATTGCAAGAGAAACAATATCCCTTAAAGTACTTGGAAGATGATGATCTTTATGTGTGATGGTCTTGAACCATTCTACTTCTGCATCTCACTGCAACAAGTTCAATATTATGACATATAAAATATTCAACATTATTCATTTGAGAAATAACCGATTATCACTTCCACAGTTAGGAGTAAAAGTTTTTCTTTGAAGAATTTCTTTCGTTGGTTGTTGATGGGGTTAACCTCTCATCTCCTTGTTGAGCATTTCAGATTTTTCATTAGAGTTCCTTGCCTCACCTTGTGAGCTAGATTCACCTTCAATAGATGAAAACCAAGACCTGTTTTGATGGAAGGAGACCTTTGACTACTGATAATATCATCCAAAATATTAGTACTGTCTTGAAATCTTAAAAGCTTATCCTTTTCTTATATTTTACCTTTTAGGATATTTACCTCAACCTGATATTTCTCTTCCTTTTCAAGATATTGTTGCTTCATGATTTCATCAGGTTTTCTTCCTTCTTCCATCTGTTGCCTAATAACTTCGTTTTCTTATTCTTCAAGAGCTTGGAGTAGTTCTTCATTCTGCTTATTTGAATTTTCAAGATCTTCTTTTAGAGAGAGGATATTAGCTTCAATACTTTCATAGGAATTGGATCTATCTTTGAGTTTCTTGATTGTTGTGCTCCTTTTATTAAATTACTTCATTTCTTAATGATGTCACTTCATCCTACAACTTTTGACATTGATCTTCCTTTTCCTTGAATTTCTTCCTTACTTTGTTTCCTTCCTCTAGTTGAGGTTTTAGTTTGGTAGCTTCTTCTTTGAAGGCACACTCCCTTTTGTCCAATAGACTTGTTGATCTCTAATTTTGTCTGTGAGCCTTTTAAATTCTACCTCTATTTGATATCTTTCTCTCTCACCCATAAGAGAAAATTCAATTGTTTCGTTGTCACTTTCATCATCTTCAAATCGACAGATAAATGTATCACCAGAGGATAACAAATTCATACCTGATAGTTCTTTTGCTTGTTCATCTTCATTCTGAGGTGATTCTAAATCTGAAGAGTTGCTTCCACATAATCTCCAATCGACTCTCCCACTGTCATAGTTCCTTTGAGATGTCTTCTTCTTCTGAGGCGCTTTCTTCTTTAGCTTCTTTCCCATTGTTCTATGGATCTCCTTCAAGTGATCAAGCTTCTACCAAAGGACCTGCGCCTATACCAATTGTTGGAAATAATACTGAGAGGGGGGTGAATCAGTATTAGTAAATCAATAACTTTTTCATTTCCATAATCAGATTTATATATGCTACTTCAGTGAAGGGAACTTGTGTGTGCATGCAACTGTTATTAAGGCAACCAACGTGTATCTAGTGAACTTATGATTTAGTTAATTCATCATATGTTGATCATTAATCTGTGCAATAGTACTTTATTAAACATTAAACAATAACTGTGTGCAGTTAATAATAGAATGAACGATCACACACAAGCAACATACATGAACACCAAGATTTAAGGTGGAAACCCAATGTGGGTGAAAACCACCTACTACTGTCGTCTCTGTCTTCTTTTAATAATAAGAAAATCTGCTTACAACATTGTATTGGTGCAGACTCATACGAGTATGCAGGTTTCTACCCGCAGAAGGTTTCTACCTTGTCTCCTCCTCCAGCTTCTACTGGAAGGGAGCTACAACCCCCTAGATCTTGTACTAGCCAATATGTTTACTAGTACATAAGCGTCGACCTACAAAAGGCTACAACCTTCTTTATTCCTCCAGGGACCATATTTCATAAATTTTCAGACCATGTGCTCCTGGTACACAACAATATATATGAAGGCCTCATTTCATCTAATTTTCATACTGGACCCATTATCAACATTGAAGCTCAAAGTCAATCACCATTGCACTACAACCATCAAATACATATGCATTAACCAATCATTGAAACTCAATCATAAATCTCTGAATCTCCCACAACTGAATCACTGAAGGCCCATTGTCACTGAAGAAAATCACAATAAATCAATCTAAGCATTCACTATATTGTCATCAAAACACAGTCACCAGAACATAGAGCAGAACCCAGAATTCTACAACAACAGCCAGATCCAACTGCAACATCAAATATCATATTTCATAATGTATATGCTACTTAGATGTGTTGAACTAGCATGTATACATGCTCCAACCAACATATATGTCCGCAAATATTAATTCATAATTTTGCAGCTATTCCAGACTTCAGTCATACCCAGATCATAACATTTACAAAACAACACATGCGTCGATATTCAGATCTAGACTATACATGATCAAACCATATAATGATAATTCATTTCAAGCCTTAAGATCCCAATCCATCATTAGATCTTATCCCTCATCAACCGCTAGGGTTCATCCTTGGTTCAGATCAAGGAAAGCTCCATAAGTCGATAACCTGCATACTAGATCCCACACTTCATCAGATGTTCAATACTTGCACACTTTGGCCTAATGATCTTCTCCTCCTTATATAGCTTTAGGTCTTTCTCAATACCATGGATCAAAACCACTTAGGACCAATACCTTGGACAAATACCTAGGGTCAATACCTTGGACCAAATACCTTGGACCAATACCATGGATCAAAATACCTTAGACCAAATACCTCAGACCAAAACTTAGTTTTTCCAACATATACGCACTTTTTCTTCTGTGAAAGTGCATGTGTACGTATACGCTACTTGTGTTCAGTGAGCCTACGTGTATATGAAGCTTGGTCAAGGTGAACCTGAGTATACCTCTTTTTCTTCATTCTTTTGTAGTATGATCTGTAATTCTTTGATGTTAACCTACTGCACTGTCATCTAAGAGAGTTGCCATTGTACATTACTTCTGAATTGATTCCTTTGAACTGCCTTGCATTTTGTCACAACTATTAGGCATTCTATCACATCTGATATCTCTTCTGTAGATTCATCTAGTTACCATATACAAGTGAGTTGTTCTGCGACATGTGGGTTTCCATCAAGTACAACACATGCATCATAATGCCAACAATTCATTTTGTGTATTCAGTAAGCCTAGTAATAGGAAACTAGCATTGTACACACCACTTCTAGTGCCTTCAAGTCCATGGGAGAGTGTTTCTATGGATTTTGTAGGACATTTTACTTTATTGAGAAAAAGTCATGATTATTTGTACATAGTTGTGGATAGGTTCAACAAGATGTGCATATTAATGCCTTTAAAAAAACAAATTACATCTGAAAAAACAACTCAACTTTTCTTTCAAAATGTATGGTTTCATTTTGGATTACCTACTTCTATTGTAAGTGATCGTGATTCTTGATTTTTTTAGAATTTTTGGTCAAATTTATGGAACTCGAAGGACACCAAGTTGAAGAAAAGTACAGCCTTCCATCCGCAAACGGATGGTCAAAATGAAGTGGTTAATAGGGAAATTATTCATTTTCTAAGAGGATATTGCAGCAAACATCCTAATTTGTGGGATGAATAGTTGCATTATATTCAACATGCTTACAACCGAGAAAAACACTCTTCTACTCTAACTTCACCTTTTGAGGCATGTCTTGGTTATTTGCCTAAATCACCATTAGATTTCATCTTTTAGAAAGATGTAGCTATAGATGGACATAACGACATAGAAAAATCAAAGAAATTCATTCAGAAAATTCAGTTGATTCTGTTAGCACTCAGAATGAACCTCAAAGCTGAGAAGAGGCAATTTTGAGGTAACCATAGACCAATCTTTCAATCTAGCACCTAACCCTTCCAGACTAGAGAGGGCTCTCTCTTTGCCTTCAAAATGTGGCTACAATAAGTGAATCTTAGGCTAGCTATGAAGTACGGGGATTTTATTGAAAGTTGAGGGTTCAAAACAGCAAGAGAAGGGACCATTAGGCTATGGAATCAAGGCTAGTTTCTATCGACAAACTTGGGGAAAAGTAAGTGCAATATTTAGCCAGATAAAAGATGTAAATGAGAGAAGGAAAGAGGAGAAAGACTGTTGCACTACAAGCATCAATCAAGGGATGGATCTATAGTGGCAGTGTCAGAAGAAAAAGAAACACTGGGTTACTCAACAGAGCATCTAATAGAGAATGGATTCTGCAAAGATAACAACTACATTTAACAAAAAAATCATTGTGAAAGGAGCATCATGCTTGGATGGATTCCTAACAATTCCATTAGATAATTTTGTAATGAGAATTAGTAGAAAAATAAAAATTATGTAAGTTATTTTACAAGGAATACATGCTGCATTAAACATTGTGATGGATCCCAAATCTAAAGGGCATAAACTACTCCATCAAAAATAATATTCAGAAAAAATCTTTACAGAGTCCAAAGCATATTTCCTCTGTTGAAAAATTTGAACCCTTTACACTCTGAAATTCATAAAATATATACAATTAGCTCATCCCTGTACTAAGGGAGTTGAGCTCAACCATCTCCCTTAAGATAGAATTAGTTACATTTAATTTGGACCGAATTTCTGAAAATAGGTGTCAAAGATGAACTCTTATATCTTGAACCATAACACCTGTTACAAAACTGAAAGAGGTTTTTGTAGATAAGGACATGTTTGAGAAAAATATCTCTCAAATTTGGGAAATTTTTTTCCAGTAGCTCAAAATCTATGCCACAAAATAATCTCTAAAACAGGAAATCATTAAATATTTAAATCTGTAAAAATAGGCTGTAAAGATCTAGTCACATATTCCAATTCACCATACTTGTGAATAAACTAAAAGACATTTTTTTTACATGGCTTGTGGTTGACAAAAACCTCCTTGGGTTTCTCAAAATTACTTTCCATATGTTGTAAAAATGTGCCACACTATAATGACTAAAACAATAAAACAAATGAAAATTTTGTTTTTTGTTTAATGTAGGCTTCAAATATCACTACATATCTCCCACATAGTAAAACATGTGCATAAAATGAAGGAAATTTTTGTTATTTGGTACGTGATTGACAAAAACCTCTTTCACTTTTGTAAAATTCATGTCCATTGCTTTAGAAACTGATTTTGTAGTAAATTTATTCCTGTGTGCAGAAAATGACCTCAAAACATGCATAACCAAGAATCAATCATTCATTTAGATCATATCTTCTGATCTAGAAACTGGTTATGAGAGTGTGACATACCGTTGGAAATATTTTTCTGAGCTGATTCTAATGGACATACTTAGTATGTGATTCACATTGAAACTCATGTGAAAAACATCTCTGAAAACTAGACATAGTAAGAGCCCATTTTGATCCCTGGTGATAGGCTGCGAAAACTGGAACTAACATTGGCCTTATTGGGGATGGAATCTCCTTGGAGGTGTCAAGAACACCATAGAACAAATGCCTCATCCATTGTGTAATATGGTCAGAAATAGCAGTAAACCCAAGAAACTCATACCAATCCAAAAACATATACATACTGCAATATGTACATAAACAAATAGCGGAAAATGAAATGCTACCTTTGGCAACTTATTTAGTTATAAATCTACCATACTCAGATGCAAGTCACTAGATCAAGTGATGTTGTAATGCCAAATTAACCAATCAAGCAACTATGGGAACGATGATGCTAGGGAGTGCTTGAACCAGGACACAATTGGAAAAGTTGACAACCATACATGCACAAAATGAGTCTGTTTGTGTAAAAGACAATTTGGTTTGTCATTCAAACTGAAAAAATACTCCATATACGCAACAATAGGATCAAAGTAACCAGACCATGTCTGCTACCCTAACTCCTCAACATATGCTTCCACCTGCAAAATTTCAATGCAAACATCTACGGGAAGCCCTATTGTTTCTTGTTTTGGAGGGAGAGTTTCCAAGAACCTTTTGGGATCTCAAAATTCATATGACTTAATTTGAACATCTATATACTCAATCTCCTTCTCAAATTTTTCAACCACTAACTCAAGGAAACCAATTTTACCGTTAAGAGGAAGCTTCAGGGATCTTAAGCATTGAAGCACGACAATGAAAAATACCTCATCTATTTCAATATTCACTAATTGATCTCTAACTTCTTTGAAAACTTCACAACACACAGGGTTTTCCACATACCCTCCCATCTTGTTTTAGTACATGAATGGATCAATGAGTGCTAGAATCTCTGGATTGAGTTGGAGTCACCAGGTGAATGTTTCAGCCTTCATATGTGTCTGATCGCTATCCACCATCAGAAACCACATCTGCAACTTGAACGATCTTTCCCAGAGAAGATTTGTCACCTCGTCCCCGGTAACGACACTAATATGTTAGCACTCAGAATGAACCTCAAGGCTGAGAAGAGGCAATACCGAGGTAACCATAAACCAAGATTTTGATCTAGCATCTAGCCTTGCCAGACCAGAGAGGGCTCTCTCTTTGCCAACTAAGGGTGGTTGAGATAAATGAATCTTAGGCTAGCTATGAAGAATTAGGATTTGGTTGAAAATTGTGGGTTGAAAACAGCAAGAGAAGGGACCATTGGGATATGGAATCGAGGCTAGTTTTTGCTAGCAAACTTGGAGAAAAGTAGGTGTAATGTTCATCTAGATAAAAGATGTAAATGAGAGAAGGAAAGAGGAGAAAACTCGCTGCACTGCAGGCATCAATCAAGGGATGGATCTACAGTGGCAGTGCTTGAAGAAAAAGAAACACTGGGTTACTCAACATAGCATCTAATAGAGGATGGATTCTGCAAAGATAACCACTACATTTAACAAAAAAATCATTGTGAAAGGAGCATCATGTGTGGATGGATTCCTAATGCTTCCCTTAGATAATGCTGCAACAAAATTAGTAGAAAAAACAAAGCATGAAAATGAACTTACAAGAAAAACATGTTGCACATTAAACACTGTGATGGATCCCAAATCTAAAGGGTATAAATTGCTCCATTAAAAATAATATTTAGAAAAAGCTTTACACATTCCAAAGCAGCTTTCCTCTGTTGGAAAAATTCAAACCTTTTACACTCTAAAATTGATAAAATATATACAATTAGCTCATCCCTGTACTAAGGGAGTTGAGCTCAACCATCTCCCTAAAGATAGAAATAGTTACATTAAATTTGGCCTGAATTTATGAAAATGGTCAAAGATGAACTCGTATCTCTTGAACCATAACACCTGTTACAAAACTAAAAGCGGTTTTTGTAGATAGGGTCATGTTTGAGAAAAAATTCTCCCAAATTTTGGAAATTCATTTCCAGTTGCTCGGAATCTATGCCACAAAATAATCTCTAAAACAGGAAATCATTAAATATTTAAATCTATAAAAATAGGCTGTAAAGATCTAGTAAAATATTCCAATTCACAACACCTGTGAATGAAATGAAAGAGGTTTTTGTTATATGGCTCATGGTTGACAAACAACTCCTTGTGTTTCTCAAAATTACTTTCCATCTGTTGTAAAATGGTGCTGCACTACAATGACTAAAACAATAAAAGAAATGCAAATTTTGTTTTGTTTTAATGTAGGCTTCAAATATCACTGCATATCTCCCACATAGTAGCACCTGTGCATAAAATGAAGGAATTTTTTGTTATTTGGTATGTGATTGACAAAAACATCTTTCGCTTTTGTAAAATTCATGTCCATTATTTTAGAAACTGATTTTGTAGTAAACGTGTCCCTGTGTGTAGCAAATGACCTCAAAACATTCATAAACAAGAGTCAATCATTCATTTGATCATATCTCCTAATCTAGGAGCCATTTTTGGGAGTGTGATATACCGTTGGAAATATTTTTTTGAGCTTCTTCTAATGAACATACTTAGGATATTATTTGCATTGAAACTCATCTGCAAAACATCTCTGAAAACCAGACATAGTAAGAGCCCATTTTGATCCCTGGTGACAGGCTGCGAAGACTGGAAATAAAGTTGGCCTTATTGGGGATGGAAGATCCTTGGAGGTGTCAAGAACACTATAGACTGAGTGCCTAGCTGATTGGACCAATACGGTCAAAAAATTACAATCAAACCGAACACTGAAAATCAAACATTGCAAACTGTAAACTAGATGTTGAAGGATGTCTGTCCAGCAAGCTTATTACACACTTATCCTACACTAATCTACTGCAAAATCACTGAATCAAGTGTCACTAAAGTGCCAAATCAACCAATCTAGTAGTTGTTGTAATGATGAAGTTGTTTGATGGTGTTTGAACCATAACATAATTGGAAATTCTACTAGCAATATATACACATAGTACCTCTAGCTCTGTAAAAGGAAATATGTTTTTTCAATCAACTTAAGAAAATATTCCATATATGCTACTATAGGATCATAAAAACTAGATTCTAGTTGTTGCCCCAACTCATTAACATATGCTCTCGGCTGGAGATTGTCACATCCTTGTTGTAAATCAAAACATCCTTCAATCCAACCATCCAAGGGTAGTCTTACCTTTTCTTCTTTGGGAGGAGGGAGAGTTTCCAAGAACTATTTAGGATCTTGGAAATCATATGATTCAATTTGAACATGCAATAGTTCAATTTCATTTTCTAATCTTTCAGCAACTAAACCAAGAAAACAATTTTTACCTTCAGATGTGAGTCAGCTGGATTTCAAACAACGAAACACTGATGTTGAGAAACTCTAATCAATTTGAAATTTCACTAACTCATTCCTTAAAGTTAGTAGTATTTCCCCAGATAAAGGATTTCCACATAACCTGTCATTGGTGATTACCATTAATGCTCTGAAATCTAGATTCTTTGCTAGTGAAGTTGCTATGAACTTTGAAGCTCGAGATCTTGAACAATTGAGTCACCAAGTGAATGATTTCAGCCTTCATATGTGTCTGACTACTGTCCATCATCAGCAGTCAAATCTGCAACTTGAACGATCTTTCCTGGAGAAGATCTATCACCTTGTCCATGGTAACGACACCAATATGTTAGCACTCATAAAACAACTACTTGAGAGGGTTCTTTGCCAATAGGTTGTAACAATATAGTTAAATATTTAAATTAATGGCACCTATGAATAAACTAAAAGAGGTTTTTGTTATATGGCTCGTGGTTGACAAAAAGCTCCTTGGGTTTCTCAAAATTACTTTCCATTTGTTGTAAAATGGCACCGCACTAAAATGACTAAAACAGTAAAAAAAATGCAAAATTTGTTTTGTTTTGATGTAGGCTTCAAATATCATTGCATATCTCCCACATAGTAACACCTATGCATAAAATGAAGGAATTTTTTGTTATTTGGTATGTTATTGACAAAAACCTCTTTCACTTTTGTAAAATTCATGTTCATTACTTCAAAAACAGATTTTGTAGTAAGCCTGTCCCTGTGTGCAACAAATGACCTCAAAACATGCATAACCAAGAATCAGTCATTCATTTCGATCATATCTTCTGATCCAAAAATTGGTTATGGGAGTATAATATAACGTTGGAAATATTTTTATGAGCTGACTTTGATGGATATACCTAGGATATGATTTGCACTGAAACTCATGTGCAAAATATCTCTAAAAACTAGACATAGTAAGAGCCCGTTTTGATCCCTGGTGACAGGCTGCGAAGACTGGAACTAACAGATTCACCAAATAGTTAAAGAACAACTAGAAAAGAGTCAAGGAAAGTATAAGGCAAGGCATGATAAGCTTTTTGTGGATCATTAGTTTCAAGTAGGTGATGAAGTTTGGCTTTACATTAGCAAGGAAAGGCTTCAAGGTGAAGGTAAAAAGTTTAAACCAATACATTATGGTCTGTTTAAAATTTTGGAAAAGATTGGTAATAATGCTTACAAGCTTGGTTTGCCTTCATATATGAAAATTTATTCCGTTGTTAATGTTGAAAATTTGAGATTGTATGAGCCTCCTTTGATTGAATATCAAGGAGAGAATATGCAGATTCCCTCTATTGAATATTTTTCTCCAGAATTTCTTGATGAACTTTAGCAAGACACTATACTTGACAGAAGAACAAGGACAACAAAAAGGGGAAGTATGGATAATCTTTGAGTTGGGATCAATGGTACAAATCCTTCAAAATCCAAATGGATGGAGGTTGTGAAGGTGAGGGAACTGTACCCTCACTTACTGGTCAATTGAAAGTGATATTTTGGGGTCCAAAAGACTTCAAGTGGGGAAGAGTGATCAGGTGCTCAAAATTATGCTAAAAAATTGAAGTGTCATAATTTTATTAAACTTATCTTTAGATCGAAGAGATCGTCATTCTGAATCCAATGGTGTGAATGACACTCAAATTTGAGCTCGTATGCAGAAGTTAGAGCAATTCAAAGTTCAGGGTTGACTTGGACACATGGCAGGATTGGATGACATGGAAAATGTCCTAGCGAATGGGGAAGCACCAAGTGGCAGGTTTCCATTGGGTCTCTCATATTGCATATCAGGGAAAAAATAGTGGTCACAGCTTAAGAATCGACCCTTAGCAGTGCCGATTTGCAATTTGTGACATTGCATATCACATATCGGAGGAGTTAAGGAAATCAACCCTAGGAGTAGTCAGGGTTGCAATGCGATATATCACAATTGCAATGTTAGGTTGTGATTTACGATAATCGCAATTGAATATCGCACTAGTACCACGCTGATATATATGTTATCGAGGGACTCCACCGATGCGATTTGTAGACGCGATATCATTTTAGAGTTGTAGTTTATAACTCTTTAGGTCCATCAGATTGCTAGATCACATATCACAATGTATTAAGTTGCGAATATAAGAATCACCCCTAGTAAAGCCGATTATGATTTGTGATAGAGCTGCAGAACTATCGCCTTTTTCGCGTAACCGACCACTTTGTATGTGATCACTTGGCCTTAAATGTGAGATAGGTGGGGAAGATGTCGTGACTTCCAATTTTGACGTAACTGGAAGAATTAACTCTAGATAATGAATTTAATTGGCAATAAACTAGATTTGGAGGAGAAAATTGGGGAAACACTGACATAAGTCATAACTTCTTCAATTTTTCACCAAATTGGATGCAAAAAGAGGCTAGATAGCCATTTTTTAGTATTCTGAACTTATTGAGACAAGTTTCAGAGGCATTTGAGCATTTTAAACACACTTTTGTTGTAATTTTGAGCATAATAGAGAGGTCCAAGCATTAGAAGTTGGACCAAGGAGACGTAGCCCATGAGGGGTGAACTCCTCATCAAATCTCTTCATTGTGTGTTGCATTTTGATGTCCCTATTTTTATTTTGTTGTTGTTCAACATATGTTTTATGTTAACTTGTTTATAACATTTACATAAGAAACTCTCATGGGAATCAGTTAATTAAGCAAAAATGGTGAATCCTTAAGCACTTGATAAGAAAATGATAAGCATCTTAGGTTTTATTTTGAATGGGGAATTAGCACAACATTACTAATCTGCTCCATTTCAGATCACCCAAATGTTTGGAATCACTAGAAATTATTCATTTGAGAATGAAATACATGTCACATGGACCAAACTTGCAAAATATGCAAAAAATAGTTACAACCTCAAGGATAGAAAAATAGAACCACCAGAACTAGAAAATCTAGAACCTCCAGGACTAGAAAATCTAGAACCCATATAATGAGTTTTTCGTCCCCCTTTATAGGGACAAAGTCTAAACAATATAGTTACAAAATATCTTCAAAGTGCTACAGTTATCTGAACTACCTGCTGTCTAAGCATGCAAATGTTCTAACTATCATAATGGTTACTTAGCAGATTTGTTTCTTTTCTTAAAAATGCAAAAATTAACAAAATATGAGAAACAAGAGGTGTCATGATTGACATGGAAAAATATATCCACGTAGATTGCTCTAATTTCATTAGGTGGACTCAAGGTCTAAAATATAGATTAGTGGTAGGCTGATGATCTATCCACACCTCTATTGTGATATTCCTCCCACATTTTCCTTCCACTTCTCCTGTCGCTTTCTTCCTCTAACCGCTTGGATTATTACCTTTTGGAATTGGCTATGATTTTGTGAGGTGGCATTGGGAATGCTCTACACTAGCTAATGACTGAATGAAATTGATAGTTTCCAACACATTCATCCTTTATTATCTTTGTGTTGTAGTATCGGGCCTTAATGTATGACAACTCTTATTAAAATAATGTTACAAAATCACAAAATTTTGATGCCTTCAACCCCTTTTCTCTTAGCCCATTTATCATCTATCAACCATAGGACCACTGCCTATGACCATCGATTTAGCGCTTAAGGGTTGGAGCATTAGAGCCTTCATCCATTGTAACTCTATTTAAAATAACATTACTAAATTGTAACCTTATGATGCTCTTAGCCCCTTTATCGCAATTTCACCATAGAACCAAGTGTCATTAGCAGCAGGCTTGGTGCTTGGGTGCTAAAGCCTTCAGGTTCTTGTCAAGGGCCTATTTCCCTTTGTAATCATGCTCTAGCCTTGATTCTTTTGAATGTTTGCAGCCAAGTACCTCTCCTTGTTGGAGCTGCTTTTTACACAGTATTTTGTCACACCTCCTACACTTCCCTATGACATACCCTGAAGTGCCCAAAACACGACCATTATAAAATGTATTCATCTATATATGCAACTCAGATCCTTCCTAAGACATTGATTGGAAAATTCCTTGAGCTTTCCGTGGAAGAAATAGCTCTAAAACCTTAATTTAAGCATCATCACACTAATAAGACTCAAAACAACAATGACCGCTTGTTGCACTACACTTGATCCGTGATGGCATCGTTCTGTTCACCTGTATACTTGCAATGATCCCAAAAAGGCAACTTTCCTAGAGAGGATGAGAAGCTTCGTGATCTAGAAGCTTCCAAAGCGGTGAGCTAGAGGTTGTTTGGTGTAGATGAGGTCGAATTATCCCAACTTGGTCTCTTGGTCTTATCCCTATGAGCTACCTCCTTGAGTTAAGGGCATAATCCTATCTTTAGAGAGGTCCTAACTCCCTTTCCGAGCCTATATATTCATCTTCTCTCATTCCCAAATGGTTGGCCTATGGCTATTTACACCGTTATGCTAAGATTGTGCCTATATGCTATTCATTTGGCTTGGAGAAGGAGTGCTTGGAGAGCTTAGCTTAGACTTGGATATTCATTCAAGGAGAGCCTAGCAACATCAAGGTTTGGTTGTATGATTCCCCTTATTTTCTATTAATATACAACTGCTAGATCATTTTCTCTAAATGTGTATGCTCATGTATCATTTAGCTTAACATTCCTTGATTAGTTAAGTAGGTTTCTTTTGAATATGCTACTTGTATTTGCATGCCTTGTTGTGGCTTGATATCTTTTGTAGGCGCATAAATGTTGAGAGCAGCAGGAATGAGCCTATGACATGAGTAATTCAAGGTATTCAACAAAGGAGATCAAGATAGCATCAGAATGAGGTAGGTCATCTTCTTCGTGTCTCTTTTCAATTGCAACTTAGGAAAGTGTCTAGTAGATTGTCACTTTGGTTGCTAGACCCACTCATCGGGCTAGAGGGATCGTCTTTGTCTGTAGAGAGGATTTACCTAGACAACAAAATGGAAAATCCACTGGGGAGCCTATGATCCTTTCCATCCAATCCTTCACCTTGTTTTCGTGATGAGTTTGACCAACCATCCAATCCCATACTTGTTTTCTTGTCTGTAACTATTTTCAATTTCTAATAATTGCTTGAAGGTTCTTGATTTGTGCTTCTCTTGAAGATTTTTTGTTTTTTCTTTATCTTTCTTTACCATCGTAGTTTTTTCCCTCACAGTTGCGATGACATCGCGGATATGTTGATTACAGTAGCGATGATCACTGCTTTTCTTTTAACAGGTGCGATGATAACAAAGGTTAAAGAAAATTAGGGGTTGTCTTCTTGTTTTGAGTTTTTTCCATCTATTAGTGGCTTACCAGTGTGATTTTAGTGTCCTTTTCTTGATTGACATGTTTGTCTAATTACAATTGCCTCTTAATTTTCTTTTATGTGTCTTTAGAGCTTGATTTTCCTTCTAGGGTTTTCTTCTAGGTCATCCTTCGTTCACTCATTGGTCTTCTCTTCAGAGATTGATTACCCTTGTTAAAAGAGTCTTTTTGTGTTTGGATGTCTTTTGCAAATCACTTTTTCTTCTTGGGTATTAAGTTGTTTTCATTAGTGTCAAATTGAGTAGATGCTTTGAAAGTCACTTTAGTTCCATTTGGAAAGCAACAGATTAAAACTTTTTTGTTTCGATTGAACTGAAAGGAAGTATTTTCTTTAAATTTTATGTTTCGAAAAGCGAAAACGGAAGTGTTTATCTTTTAAGTAGTTTTGAAGCATTTGTTGCATTCAAAATCATTAATGTGAAAGAGATTTTCAAGATTATTGAAGTTGTTTGCATTCTATTTTTCTTTTTG
Organism: Pinus taeda; assembly: GCA_000404065.3. Classification (NCBI taxonomy): domain Eukaryota; kingdom Viridiplantae; phylum Streptophyta; class Pinopsida; order Pinales; family Pinaceae; genus Pinus; species Pinus taeda. Next base: position 222,820 of record APFE031336661.1, on the reverse strand, counting down.
CACTAGATTACATTGATTGCATTAAAGTGAAAAAAAATTGTCATTATATCTTAAAGTAGTTCTCTTTAAGGTTTTGTTTTGGCATTGCATTTGCTTATGATATGAAAGATTAGATTTCATGTTTTGCATTTAGCATTTGAAAATTTCCATTGATGCACTATTGCTTGCTTGATTCATGGTTTGGGTGTTTCTCTTACCTACATAGGTCGCTTTTATCGAATGAAAGGATTTCAATTTCATCATTTAGCTACATTTTAGGAACATGTGACATCGTTAAGGTGTTGAAATCAAAACATAATTTCAAGATCAACTTTAAAATCCATCTATTAATCTAAGGAGAATTTGAAACATTAATGTTCATACTTAGTGGTCTAGGCTAGAGACGTGTTCCGATGTCTATAAAACTTAGTAGTTGTCATTCGCTCTCACACTAGACAGCGCTAACATAGACTTGTGCTCCCCATACGATCGAGTATATAAAGGGAGACCCTTATAGGTTTCAAACCTTTATCCATAGGAAGCCGATTTAGCCACCCTTTAAACGTGATACATCGGACGCAACATTCGGGGAGATTTCCTGCACGTACATCAAGTCCTTGGTAAATGTATTTGTTGAGGTGTATATTGCAGTTCACAATTACTTGGTACTCCTTTTTCCTAGAGTTACCTGAGTGGTCATTTCGATCTTTTCTGACTCCTTAAATTTGAAAATATCATATAGCACTTATCCTTTTGATCTTGCTAACCAATGAAAGCGACTAGAGTCACATTTTAGTCCTTTTCTCGACTCATAAAGAATGAAAAGGCAAAGATTTTGTTTCTAAAAATAACTGGCCACGATAAACATGTCGAACCCAAGCAGTTGCTTCTTGGACCAATATTGAGTAATTCCCTGCTAATTTGAAGATTGTTAATAAGCCCTCGACGAATCTCCTTTCCTTTTCTTCTCTCAAGAGGAAGTCATGATGGCTGAACCATTGAGTTCTTCTCACTGTTATCCTTTATTATCTGATATTGAAGGGTCCTCCCAAGGAGTTCATCTAGAGTTTACTCAGTCATTTGAAGATCAAGGTATTGAACTTGGGAATATTCCAAGTATCCAACCCCTGTCTTCTCATCCACCTCCATTAGATTCCTAGTCACCTCAAGAATCTGATCTTGAGACCCCAGACAATCCTATATAGACCCTTGAGAGTCCGCAAAGGCTTGTTATTCTTCCGTCAAATCTGTTATTCGATTCTTTTTTGATATTTCCTCAGCGTACTTACAATCCTTACGATCAACCTGGTATTCCTTTGGAGTTATCTACTCGCACATCTCAGATTCCTTGTCACCAGTTATTTCCATTTATGGAGTTAGAGGGTGAAATTCCAACCTCTTCTCTGGGCTATTTGAAAGTTTCCACTACTCATACTCCTCATGTCGATGATGAACAAGGGTATGAATTTCCTCCATAAGGTTTTCCTTTTACAGGAAGAGTCCCATCTCTCACACTTCCTGAAACTAGTGGACCCATGTTTCCACTTGGTTATACGACCTTAGCTCAGTTAGTTTCAGGTACTCATGCTTCGTCTTTGTATCAAAATCCCATTTGGTATTCAAATGTTATGTCTACATTTGGTCTGTTCATTCAAAACGCGACCTCTCAAAATTTCATACAAATTGTTGTCACATCAGTTCCTGTTCAACCTACAATTCCATCGTAGCCTATATTGTCATCTCAGCCAATTGTTTTAGGTTAGGTTTCAATTATTTCTTCTACCCCTCCATCAAGTGAATGTGCCATCACTTAGGGGGGAAAATTCAAATATTCCTCTTGTTCCAGGTGAAATCAATGTGAGTGGATTACAAACTCACATGGTTGGAGTTAATCAACCTTATTCTCATGGTATTCTTAACCTTGTTGGTCCATCCAGGTCAGGTAACATCCAGTATCAACAACATTATATGGCTCAGATTCCACTCCAACAAGATTATGTCCTAAATGGTTCGCAAGCATTGGTGAATCCGTCTTACATTCCACAAGTAGGAGCTTATGTCCAGCCTAGTCAATCCGCTATTCCTAGTGGATATGGTTAGGTTCAATTCAAAAATTACCAATACCCATAGGATATACTCCAAGGAACTATCCAACAACCCTTGCAGTAGTGAGGGAAACCATTGCAGCAACAAGGGAAAGTGTTGCAACAGTAAGGACAATTGTTACAATAACAGGAACAACTTTTGTAGCAGTCTCAACAGCCTTTGTAGCAACGTACTTAATTTTTTCAGCAGCCTACTCAACCTTTGTCCTCACAAGGACAACCTTTGCAGCAATAAGTTCAACCTCTGCAGTAGAAAGCTTCATATGTGTATCAACAAGGTCAACCCTTGCAAACACAAGGTCAACCCCTGCAGCAGCAAGTCCAATCTCTTCAGGTTCAACAAACTTACAATCCATATGCCGCGTATAATGCTTATCAACATCGTATGGTAGGTCACTATCAAATATACCTTCGACAAAATCCACCTTATGGTCAAGGGAACTCTTAGTGGGGGAAAAATCAAATCCAGTATGGACAAAATCCTCCAATGTGGGAGCAAAATCCTTACCATCAAGGTTGGAACCCCCAGTTTGGGTCTCCTCAAAGGCCCTACATGTCGTTCAATACGCAATTTCCTTTCTTGGCTATGTTGGAGTTTCCTGATGTCTCACGGCTCACAAATGATATTATTTTTCATTTACCTTATTCTGGTTCCAATTAAAATTCCAAGTGATTTCTCTAAATTTGAAGGAAAGTCTAAAGAGGAACCACAAACCCATGTGATGACATATCACTTATGTTGCTCTTAAAATTCATATGTTGACGATTCTATCCATCTTCACCTCCTTCAGAGAACCTTAATAGGTGATGCCGCAAAATGGTATATCGAGTTGCCTTGAGCTACCTATGCTGACTTTAACTCTCTAGATATGGCCTTCCTCACCCACTTCCAATTGCCAGTTCGGTGTGAAACTGACACTCATTTTCTCACATCCCTTAAGCAAGATAGAACGACCCACATTTCCAATCATATCCATGAATGGAGATGTCATCGTTGCCTCTTTAAATTCGATATTGCTGATGATTTGTTGATTGAATGGTTCAAAAAATCATTCGTTAACAAGATTTTTAAGGATATAGCTATGGATGGATGTTTTACTGAAGATAAATCTATTTCTCGTGCTTAGTATCTAGAATTTGTCTATTCACAATCTAGTACATTATATGAGATGTTATATAATGCTCCAAGACCATATTTGGATCTGGTAGCCTCAAAGTCTCCCGATATCCCACCTGTTGATGGTGTAATTGGTTCTTCGTCTCACACTTCCATGAAGGCTTCCTTGAAGCAGAAATTGGTTTCAAACATTGGTTCCAATAATCCTTCGAAAATTTTTTCAAATCCTGGTAAAAACACTGAGGTACATGTCATTTAGTCTACCACAGTAGATAAGGCCTCAAAAGGTAAGAAAAATGGGAACAGTAAAGCCAAAATCGATACCCTAAAATAGTATCCACCCAAATCATCTGTTGATGATGCTTCTAAGAGAAAGCTAAAATATCCCTGCTGCATATGTGAGGAAGATCATCAGACCAAGGATTGTCCCTGACATTCTGAAGTTAACCGCTTATTGAAAGGGACTTCGATTGTTTTGAAAGAACCTTTTCCATCTTAGCAAATGCAGTTGGTAGACAAACCGCAATCCTCTGCCTCCTCTCATTCCCAAGTGTTCATGATGCAAGGTTCATCACCTATTTCGATTGCTACTCAAACAAAGTACTATCAAACCCCACAGAAGTAGACGGTGGAGAAAGAAATCACCGATATACCTTCTACTTCCACTCTATTCAGTTATGGTCTGCTCCATATTGAGGACCCTAACAGTGAGTTCGTAATCTGACCACCTCCCAAAGATATATTTTGGAAATCATCTTATAATATGAATGATAGAGTTGCACAACATTATAATATTGTTGAGGATTTAGATCAAACACCTTCGACGATGTTTTCTTTTGAGGTTATCCAAACCTGTCCAACACAGCAGAAATCATTGTTGTCTACTATAGGTGCTATTGATCCCGCCGATTCGAGTTTAATTACCTTTGATCTTGAAAAGCACGTTCCTCCTCTTCCTCATTAGTTTTCTTTTTTGATACAGGTTCTCATTAAAGGAAATACAATTCATTAGACTGTTATTGATGAAGGTGCTTCCACCTACATCATGTATGTTTCATGTTGAAAGGACATTGTCTCTCCTTCTCTTAACCAGTCCCCAAACACTTTGGAGACCTTTGATGGTAGAGGCTCCCATGCATACGGTATTCTCACAAACTTTCCAATCACATTGGAAGGAAAGACTATTGAGCTAGAAGTGGAAGTTGTAGATGTGAATCTAAACTACAACCTTTTTCTCGGGTGAAGATGGACCCAAGCTATGTTTTGTGTGGTTTCTTCTTTGTTTTGGATGCTTCGTTTTCCTCACGAAGGAAAAATTGTCACCATCGACCAACTATATTTTTTCTCTTCCAGTTCATCGAATGACAATGTCCCTTATGTGGGAAGTACTGAGATTCCTTATGAGAGTGTGGAGGCAGGTCTTTTCAAAGACTCTACTTTAATGGGTACTTTTACTCTCCCACCTCCGAATGTTACTTCGATCAATATGATATTGGTTTCTATGAATCCTTGGATTATTCCTACTCTAGATCAAATTGATTCATTTGGTGATTCTATGCATTTAAACCTATTGGAGCAAAGTTATCAAGCAATTATCTTGGCTTCGATGGCCGCTTCCAAAAGTCATATTATTTTTAGTATGAACCTAGATGCTCATGTGCCATCTCCTTGGATTGGTTCTTTGGATTCTCTAGATCCTTTGAATGAGACATTCCGCACCGATGAGAGTATCGTTGATGTTATGTATCTGGAGGAAACTCCTTGGAATGATCTCCATCATCATTCTTCATTTCTTCCCAGCCTCGGTGAGATGCCTTCATGTCTTGAAGCATTTGTTTCTAATTTCCCAACACATCCACTTCAAACACCTCTCCTAGTTCATGAAGTCCTGTCAGAGGGTAATATGGTAAACATTATTGCTACTATGCCTCTTGACATTTCCATTAAACCTGGAGTTGTTGAGAACATTCATATTAGGGTTTCCTATTCTCCTGATGAGATCAGGGACTACACTCAACTTTTCAACAAATTTCAAGATGTATTCACATGGTCATATGAGGAAATTCCTGGTATTGATCTAGCAATAGTGGTGCATGAATTACCAACTTATCCTAGGGCCAATCTTATTCACCAACGGCTTCTCCTCGTTCATCCTTGGAAGGCTGCTGTTATTAAAGCAAAAGTGGAAAAGCTTTTAAAATCTGGTTTTATCTATCCAATCCCATCGACAGATTGGGTGTCCAACATTGTCCCTGTTGCTAAAAAGTAGGGCATGATCCATGTCTGTGTTTGTTACTGTAACATCAATTACGCATGTCCACAATACAATTATCCCACTCAGTTTATCGATCAGATCATCGATGCGTGTGATGGGAGTGCTATTTTCTTGTTCATGGATGGTTTTTCTGGCTACAACCAGATCAATGTTTCACCTGCTAATCAACATAAAATGACCTTTATCTATTCCTGGGGCACTTTTTCCTATAAGAAGCTTCCTTTTGGTTTACAAAATGCTGGCGCTACCTTCCAGAGAGCAATGTCTTATGTGTTTCATGATATTTGACACATTGTTCACCCTTATCTTAATGACTTACCAGTCCATTTTGCTAAGCGTCATGACCATTCAGATCACTTAAGATCTACGATGTGGGCATTATAACATTCATCTCAATCTGCACAAGTTCATTTTTTGCATTGAATCTGGCCGACTCTTGGGTTTTGTGGTGTCTCGGGAAGGTATCTGAATTGATCCTTTAAAATTTGAGGTTATTGTGAATTTACCCATCGCTACCTCATTGCTGCAATTGCAAAGCCTACAAGTAAAGGCTATCTTTCTTTGTCGATTCATTCCTAATTACACTAAACTCACTAATGGTTTTACTCTCTTAATAAAGAAGGGAATCCCTTTCATTTGGGATGAATTTTCCTAGAAATCCTTCGATTCTTTGAAAGACATGCTTATCAATGCTCCTTTAGTGCATTGCCTTTATTATCGACGCGATTATTTCCTAAACTTGGCTACAACTGATACTACCATTGCTATGGTGTTAGTTCAAGATGATGACGATGGCAACAAACATGTGGTTTATTATTTAAGCCAAAATCTTCTTAATACTGAGTCTTGATATGCCCATGTCAAGAAGCTTGCCTTGGTAGCAGTCCATGTTGTACAAAATTTGAACATTATATCCTTTTACAGAAAACCATGACGATTTTTGATTGCAATCCCATGACCTATATATTGACTCGTCCATTACTGGGGGGGGGAATACTCCAAGTGGATTTTTATCTTATAGGAGTTTTATTTGGAGTTTATTGTCACCAAATTAAAGAAATCACTTGTTTCACTGAATTGATATGTTCCCTTCTGTTTGCAAGCGCTTCTATTGATTTGACTGAGAAGATTCCTGATGAAACTCTGTTTCTCATCAACACTCTTGACCCATGGTATGGAGATATTATCATTTATCTTTGAAACTAGATCTTCCAATCTAAGTTGTCTCGATCTGACTGACGCCACATTCGGCATCAGTCCTGACCTTATCAGATTCTTTGTGATACATTATATCGAGTTAGTGTGGACTCTATTCTTCACAGATCTCTAACACTTGAAGAGGTTGAATGGGTTTTTAATGAATGTCACTCTAGCACATGTGGTGGTCACATGTCCAGCTATGCCACTGCTGATAAAATCCTCCGTGTTAGTTATTTTTGGCCTTTTATCTTTAAATATTGTATTCTGGTTATTCAAAAATGCCATGAATTCTAGATTTTTAACCACAAGAAGCACGCCCCGCCAGCACCCTTAGACCTAGTAGTTACTGTTGGCCCATTTTCTTAATGGGGCTTAGACTTCATGACATGTAACCCTCGCTCAACTGAGGTACGTGGATATATTATTGTCGTCATCTACTATTTCACTAAATGGGCTGAGGTGATGCCCACATACAATGCTGACGATATTACTTTTGCTTAGTTCCTCTTCAACCACGTCATAGCATTTTTTGGTGTTACTCAAGGCATCGTAAATGACCATGGATCACATTTTCGTTAGTACATGATGGTAGAGATGATTTCTCAGTTGGGCCTTTGTCATGATAGCTCAACTCCTTACTATCTGCAAGTCAATGACCACATTGAAGAAATTAATAAATTTTTTATTACTATGCTTCAACGCACCATTGTGAAGCACAAAAAGGACTGGAATTTGATGTTATTCTTAGCTCTTTGGGCTTATAGAACTTCTTCTAAGATAGCCATTGGATTCACTCCATTCTAGTTGGTTTATGGTTTAGAGGTAAATCTTCTGATTGAATGTGAGATCCCTTCACTCAAATTAGTTATCGAACTTATTCCTAACACCTTGCCTGAAGAGGAGTGGTTACTCTATCTTGAGAGGCTTGACAAGACCCGTTTCATTGCCATGATGAAAGCAAAGCCCAAAAGAAATGTGTCTAAGCTCATTTTGATCAAACCATTTCTCCCCACAATTTTTCCAAAGGTGACCTGGTCCTCCTTTATGATCAGGCTAACGATAAGTCAAGCGCTGGAAATTTCGAACCTATGTGGCATGGGCCATATATTGTCAAACATGTTTTATAGAAAGGTGGCTATGAGCTAGTTGATTACGAAGGAAATGCATTGTGGAAACCTCGAAATGGCTTGTATTTGAAAAAGTATTATGCGTGAAATTCGTGTAATGAATTTTTCTACATTAGTGTGTGAATTTATTAGTGTTCATTTTTTTATTTTTGGTGTATTTGTTTGCTTTGCAGACATGTGTTTTTCTTATTACCTTTTGTTCCACTCGATTTGTAGATGTTGGCAAGTCATTATGTTATTTTTTTTTATGGTTCTTGTCATAGCACACAAAATTTGTCCTCCGTAGCTTGGGCACTCTTTGCCCTTGATGGCGAGTTGATCGACTTACAAGGTATATGCCTCGGTCGGACAACTAACAACATTGCTATATAGAGTGTAGTCATTGAACTAATGCCAGAAGTAGCTGCTCTTGGCATTAGAGATTTAGTTGTCAAGTTAGGTTCACAACTCGTTGTGCTACAGTTAAACAATCATTATTCAGTGACAAATCCACAAATATTGGGTATGTATCTATGTGTTCGATTACTGGAAATAAATTTTGATTTTATCACATATCAACACATTCCATGCAATTTGAATACATTAATAGATGAATTAGCCAATTATATTCTTGATCGAAATTTGTGTCATTTATAAAACTAAACATATTCTGGATACATAAGTACGAAATAAAACATGTATACATATACATACACACACACACACACACATATATATCGAGTCTGTCAAAGTTTCTACATCAAAATCTCAAAAAATAAAGTGTTTGGGACACTTGGCTTTCAAAGCCCACAAAATGTGTAAAAGAGCAAGAAAGGCTATTAGTTTGCATTGTGCTCATGGTAGCATGAGACTGCCCTAATCACTTGGCCTAATAGATGACCCAGTCTCATGGATGCTCCCACTATGTGTCTCTGCTAGCGCAGTGGCACCTTGTCTATAGTAGAATACTCGAGAACTCCCCGATTAATCACTTTTAGGTTGCACTCCATCTTAGTTAAGGGGTCTACCTCTTCCTCATAGTCAGCATGCACTATCTAATGAGTAGCTCGCCGTGCTATTGGAAACATTCTAGGAAGTCTTTCGGGTCCTACATCTACACATTTATCATAAGTCAAGTCTCAGTTTACACTTTTACAAAAAATCATAAGACTTGAAAAAATCCAAAAAATAAGTCTTTACCTACATCAATCCACTGTTCTCCCGGTGGTAGGGGTAGATATGGATCCCATCGGAAATCTATGCCAACATATGCATAGTCATCCACCATGAGTAATTGGCACTGCAGACAAGTAAAGAATTGTGGAGGGTACTTAAAATTCTGACTCGTCCCTCGTCGAGGCACGAGTTGACTCCACCTCACTAATCTTGGGTCTTGCGGGGCAGGATATGGTACCTTTGCCAACTGATACTAGAATGGGGGCATCCACTCTAGGGAGAAAGTCACTAGTATCAAGTTAAACCCAAATTGTCTCATGTTCCCTTGCTTCCCTTTGGTCAACTACTTTTTAATATTCGCTAGAAGGCCTCCACACTAGTTGAATATGGTGGGGGTCACACACTCAACTCCATACTAGAATTGGGATTTTTTACTCTCATGCAGGGCTTGCATCCCAGATACGCAAGCTATGGTGAATAGGATGGTTCGTAAAGGAAGGTTGTTGGTGATTGTGGCGATCTTCACCTTCCCACCCCTCATCATCTTTGCACCTAGGCAATGTCTCCTAATCAAAGCACTATTACTCTCACCACCTAGGCGAGATCTAAAGGGCTGGACTCTTTCTCCACTTCGGGACAATCCCATGATAAAATAGATGTCTGCTTCTTCTATTTCTAGTTCCTAGCCTTTGATGACAAATATCTCTCGATCCACATCCCAAAGATTGATAAAATAAGGTAGAAATTCCATCTGAGCCCTCAGTCCTGTGGTCCTGAAGAACTTCAGCAACCCACAATCTCTCAAGGCATTGATACATTCTAAATGTTGGGCTTCTTGGTGATCTTCGGCCTCATGGCCTCTTTCTTTCCATTCCAGAACCATGATCTCCTACAAAACATCATTTAACACCAGTTAGAACCTTTTTCATGGATTGCAATCAACAAATTCTACTTTAAAAAGGTTTGTTCTTAAAAACATTCCGCCTCGATGCCATCACGCTTGTTTTTATAAACAGAGTGATGTCATCGCGGACGTATTTGATCTCAAGGGTGATTATCATGGGTCTGATGATCAAACCCTCGTTGATCGTTCACGCTAAAAATTTTACAAATCCTCCCTTTTAGCACACAAAATTCCATTAAACATTAATGAAAATGTGATGAAATGCAAGAGCAAGGATAGACCTCTTACCTGCTACAAACAGTTCACGAAATGGCTCCCTGAATCTCTCGCAATGGTCACTTGAAAATGAAGAAAAATAGGGCACAAATGCACTTTCGGAACTTACTATGGTAAAATGGTAAGAAATAATGTAACTTTTGGTTATTTATAAGTTTTTAAGTCACTTTTTGTCAATATTTTAATAATATTTTATGATTATATCTTGATATCAGTGACGGGTGCATTTCTTTGTGAAGCTACAGGTGCTTTCGGTGGGTAGTGATTATTTTTGACCGATTCTCATGAGTTGTTGTTTTATCTCTTTTTCGGACTTGTTAAAAATAAACGAAAAAGAAACCCCCCCAGAGTCATCTTTAAGCCCTTTTTTGACTCTCAACAATTGAAAATATGATCGAGTACTTGTCATTTCAAACTCGTTAAATCAAATGAATCGATGTCACCTTAGTATACATTTACCCCTTTTTCATTTTGAGATTGACTTTTTACGAAAAAGGTACACCTTGATTGACATGGTCAAGAGGTTCTCTCACATATTGTTTTCTACCCTTTTGGGTTCGAGAGACAAATTACGAAAAGGGACATGATGGAGTTTCCTTTTTCATCTCTTTTTCAATCTCTCTAAATGTGAAAAATACATTGAGTTATTCTTATGTCAGAATCATTAAAATTTTATGATGGAAGACTCGTCACCATGATCAGACCAAGTTTCTCTTGCCTAGGACTCGTAAAACTTACTAGGATGGATTCATTCAAAGAATAAACTTACATGACAAGGATATGCTATCCCCTTCAATCTTGTGATAAAAATAATTGGGGTACTCGCCAGAAATAGCGTGGAAAAATGAATATGAAACATCCTTTGTATAGGCAGCATGTCGCTGTTGGACATGACACTCTTCTGCTTTCGTGTCGGGTTTGTGATATCCTTACTTAGAAACTATTCTTCTTGAGTTTGGGTGATCCAGTTTTCCCTCTCATTTGACTATTCCATTTTGTCATCATGACCTCTAGTCCTATGCTGAGACAAATGTTGCCACACTCTGGAGTCGTGTTGCCAATGTTCAAGAGAAGTCCTATCTATAGTTATTTACCTATACATTATCTGACCCATGGTTACAATCTTGAATCTTATTCATTTCATTCCACTTTATTCCTTTTTCATGTCGATGATGGGGGACTCATCATTGCCCTCCTTTGACAGGTCACTTCCTATCGACTTCAGTTCATTATCTAGGAATATGAGTTCGAAACTCCCTTTTAGTACCTTAGAGATTGCATGCCCTAATGGAAAGTTCTTCGCATCCAATGACAGGTCTTCATTATTGACCTCTGAAGTGATGATTTCATGAGTGTTCGACTTCAGTTTCATTATCACATTCATAGATTTTACTATCATATTATGAGTGCCATTTTCATTATTGGTGGTTTCTCTTATACCTTTTAACGGTCCACATCATTGGCCAGTAATCAAGTGTTTTTCTAGCATGTTCAACTTCAGCACATTTATTCATGTGTTAGAATTCGTACTTTGATTGGGTGAGGATGGAGCACAAGACCCTGAGTTTTTTATGATATGACCCAGGCTGCGTGGATTTATATGTTATTCTTGATTGTACACATGTTTTTTCTGTATGGATGGTTGTGGCCACACCATGGGACTTTACATTTATGATGATCCTTCTATATCGGATGACTACGAGCATACCTTGGATATTAGATTCATAGATGATCCTTCTCATTTGGATGGGTGTGCCCATACCATGGATCTTTCCATATAGTCCTTATCATCTAGATGGCTACGTCCATACAGTGGATTCATGACATCATATATGTATATGTATATACATCCTTGATTTGCAGGTCTCCTGATCGTGATTTTCCTCGTCCTTGCAAAATCTCATAAAGCATCTCAGCCATTGGTCCCTATTATTCCTTCATGCTTTAGGGGGCATCTGTTACACAAAATTTTGTCGCACCTCCTACACTTCCCTGTGACATATCCTGAAGTGCCTAAAACATGACCATTATACAATGTGTTCATCTATATATGTAGCTTAGATCCTTCCTAAGACATTGATTGGAAAATAACTTGAGCTTTCCTAGGAAGAAATAGCTCTAAAACCCTAATTTGAGCATCATCTCACTTATGAGACTCAAAAAAATTATGATCTCCTATTACACTGCACTTGACCCATGATGGCATTGCACAGTTCACTTGTATCCCCGCGATGATCCCAAAGAGGCAACTTTCCTAAAGAGGATGAGAAGCTTCCAAAGCGATGAGATGGAGGTTGTTTGGCATAGATGAGGTTGAATTCTCCCATCTTGGCCTCTTGGTCTTATTATTATGAGTTACCTCCTTGAGATAAGGGCCTAATCCTCTCTTTGGAGAGGTCCTAGCTCCCTTTCCCAACCTATATATTCATCTTCTCCCATTCCCAAATGGTTGGTTTATGCCTATTTTCACCCTTATGCTAAGATTTTGTCTATATGCTATTCATTTGGCTTAGAGAAGGAGTGCTTGGAGAGATTAGTGTTGGCTTGTTGGGGCATGACCCAGGTTTAGAAGTGTTTTAGACAAACAAATCTTGAAACTACTAGCCCTTTTGGAAATTGTTCGCGGAGCACAGACTGAGGTCTCAACCGAAGAAGTATGGGAGGGTGCTGGAACTAGGTTTCCGCACCTTAAGGATGTCTTGAAGAGATCTGGAAAGGTCATGAACCAATATTATGCACTAGTGTAGCTCCGCGCAGCTGTCTGACCTTTCTGTAGCTCTATACAAAGCGCGAAGGGGCACTATCTAGATCCTCTAACCTTACTGTGTTATTATTACATATTTGACTTAATTTTGTGGGCCTAGTAATCTTTATCAATCATTCAAAATTTATAACTAGTGTGCGCAACCATAAACTATAAAGAGATGCATAAACATATAACTGAAGCATAAACATACAAGTCTATGAATAGATGCACAATATTTTTGAATCAACTTAGATTTTATTAAACTTCTATTTTGTTACAATCCTGACCCCACTTTGTGCACTTAGCTATAGGGGTCCGCGCACACAGCTACGGACTCTACCAGGCCTATGCACACATAGCTGCAGAGCCTCTTCTACTACTACGACCCATGACTCGGACTTACAGACTAAGAGTGAAATATCACATTCAACAACGCATATCACTTCAGATCAAGACTTCACAAAAAAATTTCTTCTCCACTTAGATCCTCGCTCTATTTATACATTCCCATGGTCTGCAGACCATGGGTAGGCTGACACATTCTATATTAAATTACAATATTTTAGGACAGACAAGCCTAGACTCTCACATTTTTTGGGGTCTTCACATTACATTGACACAAAATCCGGGCTACAAGCCCCAAAAATCCGCTATGGGGGATTCGTTGCCCAATAGGCCCCCAACACAATCATCATGACTCATCCTAGGCCACTCGGCCGGTGCGGTGATCTTCGCACGGAGTTCATCCAGCAACCTCTTCACTTTGCTTACGTCTGTAGCAAATTCTTGCACTATTCGCTGTACCCATTGTGCTCATATCTATTATGCTTCATTGTCTAGTTCCATGCCTTGCCTAAGTGCATATATGCCCTGCATCTGTGCCAACTTTCCCTCGATCTTGGTGGTGACCGTAAATGCTTCCTCGAGCCAAGGATGGATGCATTCTTTAAGCAATGCTTCCTTCTGACACACAATGTCCGCCTATGCCTTTAGAGCCTCGGCCTCCCTCATCTTGGTCAGTCGCTGAGTAAGGGCGACTGTCTGCATGGTCCCTCAGACATTGTCATAGGCCTGCTGCAACTCTCACATTTCCGTCTCTAACTACTGTAGCATTGGGTCTTCCTGCAGTGAAGTGAGGCTGGCGGGTGACTAATCTAACAAGCCCGTGCACTCTTGTATGGCGCGCTCTATTACTTCTAAACCTGATTGAATGGCACGGTGATGCTACTATCTGACCTCTGGTGGGGTAGAGGGTTGCGCCTTTAGCTTCAGATCCGTGATCTACAAGTTGAGGTCCAATTGGATCCTCGTTGCTTCCTCCTTCTCCTCGTGGAATCCACTGGTCAATTTGTGGATCTGTATACCTGCTGGTAAGTTTGTTGTAATCTCTAGCTTGGGGATGCAGTGGCATGCTTCCTTGATGATTTTCTCCAACTATTGAGTATGCACTATCATTTCATCACATTGGAGGCTCAATTGCTCGATGTTGATTCGTTGTTCACTAAGCATCTGTACTGTGCGTCCTTCCCTATCCCTAGCACGGAGCTTTGTCGTCACTCCATCCTACAGCTGGTATAATATCTCTCGTGGAAGGGTAGCCAAGTTTAGGCCTAGTCCCTTGAGCCAGCCTACCATGGCTCTATCTTCCATGTTGTCTGTTGTCTGTGCTCCTTCCAGCAACGTGACGGTATTAGCCATTTTGGCCTATAGAAATTGCTTGATTGCTGATGTACTCGTAGCCCCAAAGGCGGCTACCATTCCCTTCTGTGGGGGCTGCACCTAAAATTCCTAGAGTTGCACCCTGAGGGCCCCCAACACATTCTGCTGCTCCATCATTGCCTCTTGGAGTGCCTCCCTGGTGACTTTGCAAACTGTGTCGTCGGTGTCGTATAGGTCACCCTCGGTTAGTGTAATAGGGTCCGCATCCAACTTGGAAGCCTTGGTCTTCTTCCATGGCCCTGTTCAGTTTTTTGTATGTGGCCACCTTAATTGTGTAGAGGTGGTGCTTGGGTCCACACCTTCTTTCATATCATCTTTCCCATGCCCTTTGGTCACATTCATCCTCTTTCTTCTTGTGTCATAGTGGCCCATCCCGCTGCTACCTTTTCCATTGTGGCCTTCGCTGCCTCCTGAGATGCCCGTACTTCTTCAGCTAGCTATTTGTTCCACTTCTGTTGTGCTAGCAGCTTAGTGGCAGCCTTCTGTCTTTGAATCTCCATCTCGTAGCGCATTACCACATCTAGTGTGTGCCATTATGGTGGCCATGTGTTGAGCATTGTGAAAACAACGTAATTTATTGTGATGAAGGGGAGCGTGGTCCATATCTGCTCTGGATCCTTCCACACCCAGATATACACATTGTGCATATTTGCTTTAAAGTCTACAAAGTTCTTCAGACTGTTGTATAATAGGGAGGATAGGCATAGCCGCTTATTGATCCATAGTCTTACGCTCTGCTCCATTAGTACCCTGAAGATCTTGGTTTCTTGGATGTGCGTGGCATCCTTTTTTGCCCATAACGACGTGTATTTTACTGCCTTTGGCCAGTCCTGATCAAGGGGAGGAAACTGGCTATCCTTAGGCAATTATCTTGTAACCAACAGGATGGATAAGAGCAACCACGCGTAGTGGAAGGTCTTACCCTGCTCTTGGGCCTCCCTGCAGTTCGTCAGGAACTCCTCGCAGTGGAACTGTGACCAGTTGAATCGTACCTGTTCTATGCACTACTTGTCCAGCGCGATGACCATTGCTGGTACCTCATTACCACAACATTTTCTCATCACCTCCCCTGCCAACAACTGGGTAGTGATGTGGACCCCCTTGTCCTGAATGCTGGTAATAATGTAACCCATCTGCATTTTCTCCAACTTATATTTCTTTTTCATGGCCTCTGCAATAGCCAAGTCTCCACTTGCACCAGCTGTTTTTGCAGGCTCCCTTCCCATAAAGGGAAGATGAGAAATCCTATGAATGAGCTCCGTTGTGATGGGAATGGGCTCCTCGAACCACAAGTACCCATCATGCACTAGGCAAAGCAGTTTCTTGATGAAAACTATTGTGATTGGGGCCCAATGAAAGTGTGGAATCGATAGGAGGTGGAGTAGCCTAGCTTCCTCCACCCTGCGCAACCATTTTTCGTGGTTGCGGTGTTGTAACGACTCCCTCCATGCTTTGTTCCATCAGTTGGCTAGTTTTTGAATGAGGAAACTTCTTGCTATCCATGAGGTCCCAATCTTAAAAATTCATAGTGGGACCGTGGCCCAAAGCCAAACCTTCGAATATAACTCCCGTGGGGAGGAACGGGGTGTTGAGTGTGCTCTTAATGGCATCCAAATATTTAGGTACCTTTACTCTTCCTTTCAACGGAGAGACATACTTAGGTAGCTTTGTTGTGGTGCATACTGGATGGATGTCTTCTTCCATCTCCTCCTCTGGTTCCATCTCTTCGACAAAGGTCGAAGGATCTTCTTTCTCATCGTCACTTTCAATATTAACTATTTTTCCCTTCTCTTCCATCAACAGTTTGCCAAACCACGGATTTCGCGGAGACATACAAACTGGTCCTGCTGCCTGTGGGTCCTTCTTGGGCCTAAGCGTCTAGGGTGATTTAGGGATTTCTAGTGCATCCCCTACCGGTGGCGTAGAACTTTGCGTGGCTCCCTTGGTTGTTGACATTATTCTGATCAGGGACTCTTGTGTATCCTTTGGCAATGCTTCAAACCATAGACTTTCTCTTACAACCTCTAGATTCATCAGGTTCGTGCCCACTTGATAATGCAACAACTTAATTCGTAAAATTCCAAGGGTTGTTCGGTGGAGAGCTGCCTGTGATTTATAGGCCCTTTTAAATTAAAATTTGACTATTCCCCTGGATTCAACTCATTAATGCAAGACTGGCAGCAGATAGTCCCAAATCTAGTTTTGACTATGTGTCTTAATTTCCCACCGTCCGCTCCTCATTGCCTTTATTTGGCCATCTTGTCATGAAGAGTGACACCAACGGTCACCCTCTAGCCTGCTCGTGCGGTAGTGTATTCCCTTGTGTGTGAATGCAACCTGTGCAGCATACTGAGCCTACGCACAACTTCCGTGTCACGCAACTCCCATACAGACTTGTTTATAGTCCCACACCCTCTTTTAACTGCTTAGAGCACTGAGACTGTGCTTCCTATAGATAGTCAGGTGGTTGCAAGACTGGTGCGAGGCTTCAAGTCACCTTTCAATCCAGTCCGCGACCCTCCCTTAGTTACCCTCGCGCCTGCCAATGCCTCTCATTCTTCCTTATGCATTATGCTTCCTTAATGACTTTGCCTGATAAGGTGTGGTTGTAGCCATCATAGTATAGCCCAAAACTCTTAGTGACAAGATTCTAGTGCGGTGGTAGGGTTGCCTATACATGGCCTTGTCCTTCTATCAATGTGTAATGCTTGCGAGATTTTGGTTTCCAACTTTCTGATATCCTCATCCATTAATATGCTTTCCTGCTTTAGTCGTACCCGATCCTCCTCAAGTTCGCAAAGCTCAAGGTTCCCTCACTAAATGGCTTCTTGGATCTGCATATGTTCATCCTCATGTGGTTGCATACTCTCTTCGCTTTGGTCCTCATGCGCTATCGCAATTATCGGAGTGATTGCATGAGGATTCTTTCCCAAAGCTATGGCCTTGACTCTGCTCATGATTTGTGAAACCATTTCCACACTTAGGTTCTTGCACATGGCCCTATAAGCCCATCAGATCACTGGTACATGTAGGTCCCAATCAGCTCATCCCGTCTGGCAGACACTGTTCATCATTCCGCATAGCTTTGTGGAGGCTCTATCATGGAATGTTTGTCATTTTCTTGTTGCTGTGTTGGGTTCTGATTTTTGATACTCAGTTTAGGACGTGCTTGCGCAACACACGACTACAGCCATCGACATAGATGGGCAAGCAAACTGCTTTGTCCTAGCTGCCATGCTTGCATTCGTTGCTAGTGACTTCCAAATCGTAAGCACATCCGTCTGCTACATTCGCACCAGTTTCCAATATTGTTTTAGTATGTATTCCACCATTTTGCGAGTGTCATGCACAATGCCCATTCTAGCACACTGTACCACTGTTGTTCTGGCACTGACCTTTCAAAATTTGTCTAAGAATTCATCCATGCCTATCTCCCCATCATATGTTGGCAGTTCCCTTGCTTCGGTCGTCACGCACCGCAGTGATCTAATCATCATGGTGCAATTCAGTGTTGTTACTTCGTGCAAGTGGTTCTGCCAGTGTTCTATTTCTTCATCTGAATTCGAAGTACAAGAACTGTGACGCTCCCATGAGATTCTCTGATATGCATTCGGGTTCACCCAATCCTGGTCTTGCGCTATTATCTGCTAAATCCAATCCAACTCATCGTCACTGTCATCATTGCACACAGGTTCAGTGTAGCGTGTTCATTTGGCTAGATCTAGTGGAACTACTATGCGTAGGAACTTTTTCTTGAAAATCATCTTCCGCTTCTTCAGGTTGATGACTCCATTCATAGCCATGGCCCAGTCTATTCCTAGCAACGCAGGATAAGGGTTGCTGTCATCCACAATCTCTATCACCTCAATGTCTGTCTGCGTGCCTGCGCCTTCGATGTCCACTGTTACCCCTTGTAACCTTCCCATGGGAAAAATATCTTGTTGGTTCACCATTCACAATTGAATCAGGGACCACTACAACGCAGGCCTACCCATGCATTCCCATGTCTGCTTTGGTAAGAAATTCACATCTGAACCTAGGTCTAGGATTACCTGATCCATTTCATACTTGCCAATCTGTGCCGTCAATATTATTTCCCTCTTGGTGCGCAATGCATGTTGTCCCAGCTTCCGAACTACGCGCGGTTCACCCAACCCTATGCACCTAGTGATCAGCTCTTGTAGTCCTTTAACTGCCTTATTGTCATGCAGCAACTTCATGCATGTCTCTAAAAATGTAGTTAGCATAGAAGGATCCATCGCTGTCCCTGGTTGATCCTTGCTACCTGAAGCAGAGGCCTCCGTGAAGCTCTTCTTAGCTTCCATAACTGTCTCCCTTGCACATTCCAAGTCAAACTCATGTTCCTTTGTAGGACCCTTGTGAACCCATGTATCTTCTTTGGGGTTCTTCCCCTTAACTTCCTTTGTGGTTGTTCCACTTCTGAGCACCATGTTCATGTTGGGGTCTTCTTCGCGAGGTTCAGACCTCATCATTTGGAAATTCTAGGTTGGAGTAGGCTATAGTACCCCTTTCTCGTGCATTTGTGCGATCAACATAGGAAAATCTATTGCTTCATGATCGAATTGAGCATAGTATGAGCAAGACAGTCTCATCAGATTGGTACAATCGCAAGCGTAGCACCCTAGTCCCTAGAAATTATAACAGATTAACTATTCGCAACCCCCTCCTTGCCCCATTCCTCCTCATCCTCAACCTCGCCCTTGGAATCCAATGCGCGCCATCCCTCCGGCTAGGTCAAGGGCTCGCATTTCCATCTGCATTATATATGCTGGGGTCCACTCCATCATTAACTCGTAGTTACAACAAGTATGCTCATCGTGGCCCACTAATCTACAGAAATTACAAATAGTTGCTGCGGAGTTTGTGTATACTTCTACAACAGGTGACAGTTGTCGATTGTGTGCTTTCCTCCCACCTGACAAATCACGCACCAGAGAACAGGTGCCGCACTTGGCCCCGCTTGTGCCTCTGGTCTCAACAGCATTGGTCCCCCCCTACCAAGTAGTTCGCGAATACTGGATAGTGATCCTTATCATGGCCTGGCCTTTACATTTTATGCACCACACTTCTTTGCACACCTCCGGCCGCGGTGCCCTATCCTGCTTCAAACTCTGCATCTCCAAGCATGGGTTCTATAGTTGCATGTGGATCTATTAGAATCCCAGTCCTAGGTCCTATATCGGTGTTTCATGCAGCCTGATTTCCATTTCCAATGCTTTTTCCTGGGTCAAAAGCTTCTGCTGTGACAGCACCATCCTTAGGTGTGGTGTCAAAGACGCCACAAACCACGCGCGATGCTTCACATCCATTAGCATCATATTAGCCTTTCGGATCATACTCTTTAGCCTCTGATCCAAATCCCAGGGGGTCTCGCCTAGAAGCATTACGATCTCTTTAAATCCGATGATCGACTGTGTTTCTGATTTCAGCCAGCTAAATTATCTATTCAGCACATTCTAGATCTCTACTATTCCTGCATTTGGATGATCATTTGAGTGCTTAATATACCATGTCACTGCATGATCCTGCAGTGCACTTACGAGTGTGGCCTTCTTAATGTTGTCATCCATGACCCCTTGTGCTTCCCACACTACTCTTACCACGAACCAGAACTAGTCCAGATCCTCATTCCCTACTCCTCTAAATACGGGTGGCTTGATTGCGCTTGCCATAATGAACTATGAGGTTAGTGGAGGTGGGGTGGGTGACGATGGAGGTAAAATAGGTGAAATGGGTGAAGGCGTAAGTGGAAGTGATAACTGTCGAATACGCTGCCTTATCAAATTGACCGCACTTCTCGAGGAAACTCGAGCGCGTTCTTTCTCGCTCGTTCACAGAGGTGAAATTAAAGGATTGTTCCCTAACCCTTCGATCCATTTGTAGATCCTTCCACTCCACATCGTTCCAATCATTAATGTATTCACATAACTCGCTTTTCACATGACAACATCGTAATCTAGGTATTCAAGGATTTGATGTACCTACCTCGTGGTCCCTTGAGAAAACGTCATTCTGCTTCGCTATAGCTCATAGTCATGTCTATTACAAATTTAGTGATAAACCCTCCTATTATTCGGTTGAGCCAATGGTCCATGACGCACGCGATCTTATCTTCTGATGCCTCTAGTCTGTGCATTAATTCTAGAGTCTACACTATTGGTTGATTGAGCTTGTACCTTCCCTCATTGTTGGCTAACCTCCCAATCCAATCATAGAGCTCTGAAGAGAAGGACGTGAAGAAGATCTCATGCATTTTTGTATATATGTAGTGATCCAGCCACCTCTTCTCGAATATCTACAGAGTTACTTTTTCCTGTATCACGAACTCGTGAACCTTCTGACCCAACCAATCTTCAATTTCCTTCTTCATAGGGTTCTAGTATTCTAACATTAGACATCCCTTAGGTATATCTCGGTCCCTGCAATGGAACCATTTGTTGGCTTGTTGGGGCCTGACCCAGGTTCAAAAGTGTTTTAGCCAAACAAATCCCGAAACTACCGGCCCTTTCGGCAATAGTCCGCGAAGCACGGACTGAGGTCTCACTTGAGGTAGTATGGGATGGTGCTGGAACAAGCTTTTCGCACCCTAGGGGTGTCTTGATGAGAACTGAAAAGGTCGTGAACCGATCCTGCACACTGGTGTAGCTCCACACAACTGTATGACCTTTGCGTAGCTCTGTACACAGCGTGAAGGGGCACTATCTAGATCCTGTAACCTTATTGTGTTATTATTATAGATTTGACTTAATTTTGTGGGTCCAGTGATCTTTATCAATCATTGAATATTTATAACCAGTGTGTGAAACCATAAACTTTAAAGAGATGCATAAACATATAACATAAGCATAAACATATAGATCTACTAATAGATGCACAATATTTCCGAATCAATTTAACTTTTATTAAAACTTTGTTTCATTACAATCCCAAATCCACCCTACACACTCAGCTGTAGGGGTCCACGCACACAGCTACGGAATCTACCAGGCCTCTGTGCACACAACTACAAAGCCTCTTCTACTACTACGACCCATGACTCGGACTTACAAACTCAGAGCGAAATATCGCATTGAACAACCCATATCAGTTTAGATCAAAACTTTAGAAAAAACCATCTTCTTCACTTAGAGGCTCACTCTAATTATACATTCCCATCGTTAGTGGACCATGGGTAGGATGACACATTCTATATTAAATTACAATATTTTAGGGTGTACAACCCTAGAGTCTTGTGCTCCGCGCCCACATTTTGCGGGGTCTTTACATTACATTGACCCAAAATCCGGGCTACAAGACCCAAAAATCCACTATGGGGGGATCCGCTACCTAGCACTTAGCTTGGACTTAGATACTCATTTAAGGAGAGCCTATCAACATCAAGGCTTTGTTGTATGCTTCCCCTTATTTTGTATTAATATACAACTATTGGTTCATTTTCTCTAAATGTGTGTGCTCATCTATCATTTAGCTTAACATTCCTTGATCAGTTAAGTATGTTTCTTTTGAATATGCTACTTGTATTTGCATGCCTTGTTTTGTCTTGATCACTTGTGTAGGTGCATAAACGTCAAGAGCAACAGGAAAGAGCCTATGGCATGAGTAATTCAAGGTCTTCAACAAAGGAGATCGAGATAGCATCAGAACGAGGTAGGCCATCTTCTTCATCTCTATTTTCAATTGCAACTTAGGAAAGTGTCTAGTAGATTATCACTTCAGTTGCTAGACCCACTCATTGGGCTAGAGGGATCATCTCTATCCCCAGAGAGGATTTACCTAGAAAACACTCCTCTCATTAGAAGTTCTTCAATTTGGAATTAGAAATAGAGTTTTGATGCCTCTTTTCTCTGATATCTCTATAGCACTTAGGTGCTTAGCCCACTCTACGCCCTTAGTTCTTTGAGTCATCATAACCAAAAGCTAACAACACATCAAAAGCCCCTCTCATCAGAAATTTTTCAAAAAGAAATTACATAAGAGTTCCAATATTCACATCTCGATATGGTTCATAGAACTTAGGTGCTAAATCTTCTCTCGGCTTTGGGTTCTTTGGATCTCTCACAACCATGTGCGAGTCTGCATCAGAATCGCTTCTCAATGGGATCTTTTCAAAATTCAATTTCAAAGGGGTTCTAAAAACTTTGACCTCTGATATTCTCCATAGAACCTTGGTGCTCTACCCTCTCTATTCCCTCGGTCCTCTGAGTCCTCATGGCCAAATTCCACTTAATGTCGGAGCTGCTCCATCAATTTGAAACTTTCTATAAAACAATTTAAATAAGGGATACAAAATCTCTTCCCTTTGAAATTATGACCTCTGAAATGATGCCACACTGAGGTCAACAGCTCCATGTGGAACCTCCCTAGGGGTGACACGTGTCACCGATATTTACCCCATTGGGCCCTCAAAGATTCCAAAACTGAATGCCACTTATCTATTGTATGACCACATCATATTGACTTCATCATCCATGTTTGCATCTCAAGGCTAATCACCAGCTTCCATGTGTCATCTTTGGAGGATAGAGAAAGGGGCCCTCAGGTCCTTTGGTTTTCAATGATTTACTTTGTATTTCTATTCTCAAAAACCTCAGGGATTTTCAATGAATTTTTATTTTTAAGGAGTAACCAAAAAAGTCTGAGGTTCCGATATCACTCTGCTCTAAGGTCCAGTCCTTCCAATGTTCCAATATAGCTACCCTTCAAACTGCTTGCTCCAATATTCCCTGCTTCAACATGTCATTTTGAGTCACTTTTAAATTACATGTTGCGGCCCCTCTGTTCTGACCCCCGATATCCTGATATGCCTTCTACTCAGATGTTATGATATCGGGTTCTGATGGTCAGTATTCCTTTCTCATTTTGGCCTCCAAATTTCAATATTTCCTCTTGCAATTTCGGCCTCCAAATTTTTGCACTTCCTCTTGGATTTCAGCCTCTGAATTTTGGCACTTCCTCTTGGATTTCGGCTCCCTTCTAAATTTCAACTTTGAAATTTTGGTTCTCCCTTTGATTTCAACCTATGATTTTAGACTCTCATTTTTGGATTTCCCTTTAGTCCACCAAGAATGCACTTGTCCTTCTCTACACCAGGGATGAAAGATAGGATCGTTTGACAAAAATATAAGATGGTATGATAGGTGACAACAGAGAGTAAGCTCACAAAACTAGGCATTGGTTTCCTCCAGGTGGTGGTGAATATGCGTGTTTCCTCGAGTGGCTTGTACTTGGTAGTAGGGTGTTTTATTTTTCTATGATCTTGGGTCTAAGATAGAGCCTTAAAATATCTGACACTGCCAAACTAAGAATCACAATGATACTACATTGTAGAATGGAATATAAAGAACAATAAATATACTAGTGCACAAAATATAGACAACTTTTTACAATTTTCAACCCAACTTCGTTATATTAATCAATATATAATACAACATTCTAGGGCTCCCATACCAAGGATAATGGCCCTCATACATTCACTAGTACAAGAATACAAAAATGGGGCCTGGTGTTAGTCCATCGACAACCAAACTACCCTCAACAAGATAATCAAACTGTCTGGTTGATGAAGTTAACTCTCTCAGCTCCCCTTAGTCGTACCCTGTACCTTCCTGGTCCTTTGGCTCTCGATATGCAAATCCTGCCTCTATCAATGCTCTAAGTCCATCTGGCCACTGAATCTCAGCTATCCAATCTTCTCAGTAGTTGTGCCTTAGTCCATGAAGGGCACAACACATCGAGACTCTTCTTGAGTTGTTCAAAACTCCACTTGTGAACAACTCTCAACTACCCACTGCGGCTCCTTAGCTACTCAAGGAATTCAACCCACTACACTCTTCCTTCATTGTTTGAATGAAGACTAACATAGGGAAAGAAGGGCTACCACCTATCACTGCAAGATTTCCATATCCCATAATGAACACAGTCTAGGAGGAATGCTCATCATTTGTTGTAGATGTCCTTCTCCACATGAAAATTCTAGGGATACTTGTCGGCTTGTATGGGCCTGACCTAGGTTCAGAGGTGATTTAGCCAATAAAATCCTAGTACTACTGGCCCTTTTAGCAACAGTAGGTGGAGCATGGACTGAGGTCTCACCCGAAGTGTTATGGGAGGGTGATAGAACTAGGTTTCTACACCCTGGGGATGCCTGATGGGCTTCTCGAGGTTTGCAGTTCGACCCGTTGCTATGCGCACTTATTAGTCCTACACAACTCAACTCATGTTGCTGTTTTTGTGCAGCCCTAATCAGAGCGTGACTCATATAATACCCAAGTTCCTTGCTAATTAATTGATTACTTAACTTGTGTGTGTAATATTTGTGGTTATTACAACATATTCAGCAATCATATCAGTGCGCGTGATACATAAACTAATACAAACTTAAAGAAGATAATGCACAAAAAATACACAGAAATAAGAATTGACTTCTCTTTATTAGTCTTCAATCCTTATTATAGCGCACTCAACAGTGGACTCTTCTAGGCCTCTGTGCACTCAGCCGCAAAGCCTCTTCCTACCACTATGACCCAAGACACTTAGAACCCTACTCTAAGCTTCGACCATTCCTTCGCTACTCACTCTTTCATCTAATATCTTTTCAACTTAGAGCTTCACTCTATTTATAAAATCCCATCGTAGGGTAGGCCGACAATGGGTAGGCTGACATGACTTTACATTACATTACATTACTTTAGGGTGGACAACCCTATGACTTAACCTCTACTACGCACTCTGCGCCCACAATTCATGGAGACTTACAAAACCTTTGACCAAAACTTAGGCTTTGAGCCCTAAAACACGCTGTGGGGGAGTTTCATGCCCAAAAATACTCAAGCTTCTCTTGTTTGATTAGACCCTTGATGTCAACAACTACCACTTTAGAAATAATCGAAGTCCATGAAGGTGGTGCACACTGGGCTCTAACTTGGACGCTCTCACGCTGTCCTCCAACATACCAAAAATTCCCAATCCACTATCCACACTTGGTCGACTATCAAGATGCCCTCCAACAAACCATGAGTGACCAATCCTTGATGTAACATATTCTCCTAGTTAGGGCATCCCTCCACCTATGAGCAATTTGCTACACGCTCAACCCTCAGTAGCACTATCTGCACTAGAGTTTTTGCACTCGCACATTCATGCATTCACGTGTTCTTGTACTCATGTGTTCCTGCAATCACAGGTTCCGACACTTGCACATTCCTACACTCACCTTTCTAGGAGTTGCATATTCCTGCAATCACGTTCCTGCACTCACACATTCCTGCACTCACATGTTCCACCACTCACAATCCTGCACTCGCGCATTTCTGCACTCGTGTTCTTGCACTTGAAATTCCTTTCTTTACGTGAATACTATGAAATATGCTTCTTATATGTGTCAAATTACTCCAATATCACCTCTTATTTACATCCAACAAGTGGTCTCCAACTAATTTGTCAAGAGGGCTAAACTAGCCCTAACCAACATGCTTCCCATGACAAATTAGCCCACACATAACTTTAAAAATTCATAACTCAACAACGAAAACTTAGAATTGGACGATTGTCAATGCATTGGATTTGTCTCATCATCTACTATCGTCCTCATCCATCACATGTCATAATCTCGTCACAGTTTTGGTCCAAACATTGATGGGTGCAAAACCCCAGGCTTGGGTTTCAAGCCCACAAGGCCACTTGTGGAGCTCCTTCCTGCAAACCCTTGATCCTCAAGGCTTGGATTACTTCCCAAGCTACAAAAATTGATAGGGTGGTCCTCTATGCATATGGGAACACTAACGAGGTGTGGTGGAGGGCCTAAGAAAGAAAGGACAGTAGGCAGTCAGGAGAGGAAAGGAACAAATTATAGGCATTAAGAGAAATTCCACTTGGAGAAGTGATAGGGCCATGTGGTCAAGCATCAAAGGTGGCCAAGATATAGGAAGGAGAGGAACAACAAACAACAGACATAGAGGATGAGCCAACTCAGTTTAAGATATTTAACCAAATTTTTATAAATGTTCATATTTTTAAATTCAATCAATTTATAAAAGAATTTATTATAAGGAATTTTGTTTTTTAGTGGGAGCAAGAAAAGCAAATATTATATTGAAATAAATACACATTTTAAGAATTAAATTGTTATTATAAAATAAATTTATATTTATATTATAAATATTTAAATAGAAAGTAATATTTATGAATCAAAATCATTTTTAAAATTAAATTATTATATATCTTAAATGTAATACATATATATACACTTATATTTTTATTTTGTTTTATAAGTAAGCATTTGATTCATTATAGCAAAATTACATAATGTGCATTGATGGTGGATATGAGCCAAGCCATGCCTGGAGCTGTCAAAAAGCAAAAGGAACTAACCATCAAAAAACTCTTTTCAAGAGAGCTATTTGCCTAAAGAACGGAAACTAAATAGCCTCATGATAAGGCTTGATGTCAAAACATTGCAACAAAATTCATGAAAATAACAATAGTAGAAGTAACATTAGTAATGGTTTTGTCATGGTGTTTCCATCAAATTCTCCCATTCGATTGCAGTTGGATCGTGGTTGTTATCTCAAAATCAAGCACTGGAAGGTTGCAGGCCAGGTTAATTTCAAGTAACTATTTCAAACCAGACTTTTGACTAAGGCTTAGCCTCCTTAGCCTGAGAGGGCTCTCTCAAAGGGTTATTGATTTTGATTAATGATTTGAATAGATGGCTAAATCTATGGTTTATAATTGTATATGTTTATAGGTTGAAAGATGAAGGCTGGCTACCATTGGGCTATGGAGTCAAAGTATGTTTCATTACCACAACAAGATCAGCTTAACATAAAGTCAGGGCATTCAACATTTGAATATTCAGAACACAACACACATATGGAACCACAGCTCATAAGTGCACATAGGAAGTGAGAGCACAATTAGTGAATTCTGAGTGATTGCACACCTATGCAACTGTAAACAAACTAAGGAAAGGACAACACACATTCTGAATATAAGAAATCCTTCATGAATCCTGAGTAGTGAAGCCAAAGCATTCTACCTAGCATGGAAGTCAAGGCATTATAGAGTTTGAGTGTAGAAATGATAATAAAAAACAGTGAAACATAGTAAGTTTATCTATGAAGGAAGTCAGAGCATCAGTGATGAATTCTGAGTATCATAAGTAAACACCACTGCAATGTAAGTATTGGAAAA
This sequence comes from Pinus taeda, assembly GCA_000404065.3. Taxonomy (NCBI): domain Eukaryota; kingdom Viridiplantae; phylum Streptophyta; class Pinopsida; order Pinales; family Pinaceae; genus Pinus; species Pinus taeda. Next base: position 195,005 of record APFE031336661.1, on the reverse strand, counting down.
TGCCATCATAACAAGAACATACAAAAGCTCTTCATGAATCTTGAGTTTTCTAAGTAGAAATCTGCATTAGGTTAAAAATATACACAGTCTACACATAGAGCAGTAGCTGAGCGAAAAAGTCTCCCACGTGGTCACCCAACTGCTGATGACAAACCCTAGAAATTAGGGAACATGTTTCCCTGTTTTTTAGGTTTATATCCTTGAAAATTACAGAGCCTTTATATCTTCATCCATGACACATTTTACGAAAATGAAGGAAGTTTTTGTAGTCCATGTTGTCTAGAACAAAAACCTCTCCTGGTTTTTTAAGACATTCCTCCAGCTGTTCAGAATCTGTCCTTGAAAAACACGTGGCAAACAGGAAAAAATCCGTTTTCTGAAAGTAGGGTCTCAATGAAAGCTTAGTATCTCCCAACTGAAAACACTTATGAAGAAATTGAGATAGGTTATTGTAGTAAGAGAGTTGATAAAGATAAACCTCCTATAGAATTCCATAATACCCTTTCATCTGACCAGAAACTGATCTTGAAAAAGACTGCTAAAACCAGAAGACAAAGCTTGAGTTTCAACAGTTTCGTAGCGCAAGTTTAACCATAAATTCCTCCCACCTCAGAATGAATTTGAAGAAACTGAAAGAGGTTTTTGTAGTTCAGCATTCTAGGAATAAACGCCTCTTTCAGTTTGCAAAATTAAGTTCTCATCTGCTCAGGAAAGCTTTTAGAAATTGACTAGTAAAAGCAGAAAACAGAGTTTTTCTGCTAAAACAGGCTGCTACAGGGGTTTCGTAGCGCGCTACGAAAACTCCTAGTTCAGTGATTTCGAAGCTAGTTTGAAAATTTCTCCAAAGTAATGTTAGATATGACTTAAAAACTCATGGTGAGGCTTCTAGGACATGGAATGAGGCTGTCAGACTTTGATGGAAAAGAGATATGACCTTGAAATACTTCTAACCTTATGACCTAACTCTTAAAGCATGAAATGACCTAGAGACCCTTTAACACCATGACTAAAAGAAGGGTTTGTAAATGAGTATGAAACTAATTGTGATGAGCTGACTCAAAACTTATAAGACTAAGATTAGAAACAAGGCAACTTACCAAGGCTTAGAGACAAAGATTTTAGGGTGATAACAGTGGCTCCACTAGGGATAGTGTGCCCTTGTGGTATACTAAGAACTTGTAGCTCCAGTTCCGCTATCCATCCTCTAGAATAAAACTTTGAACCTCTGCCCAATTTTCTCCCCAAGCCTTTAATGATTTCTGAATGAAGAATTCAAACTGCACCTACTGAAACAGATGCTCAGTCAACCCACCCTGAGCTTATTCGCACATTCCTACCTACCCTATCAGCTGCATTCTCCAATTGTAGCTCAAGGAACATGAAACTTCCAATGAAGCCAATCATCAATCTGATCTGAAACTTGGATCTCCTTACTGTGCTTGAAGCATAAATAAACCAGATACTGAAATAACCAAGGAAGCATGAGGTGTAACTGTTCTTCAAGATGAACATATAATTGGAAGCCTGAACAGTAAATCTTTTCCATGTAGTTAGCTATAGGGTCAAAAAACACATGGTTAGTTTGATAATCATCATAACATTCTATCTCTTTAGACAACTGATTCTCAACCACACAAGACCCCTTTGATGTGCTATCCAATTTTCTATTTGACAAGCTATCCAACTGCTTTTCTGAATCATTCCAACAAACAATGGAATTTTCCTCCTTATTATCATCATTCTTTGGTGTAGGCTGCTGCAAGAAATTACAAAAATGAACAATCTTTTCCTCTTCCTGAGGGTCATAAAAAATTTCTTCCAACATTTCTTCTTGGTGTTTGTAATCATGTTCATTTTGATAATGATCTGAAGACTGACAAGTCTGCTGCATCTCTACATCAATATCAGAGGATTGAACATGGTTTTCATAAGTAAACCCCTGCTGATCTTCATGCTGCGTTTCATGAGATGTTATACTTTCTCCTTGGTGCTGGAATGCATTGTTATGAAGAGCCTCTAAAATTTCTTCATCCATAAATTCATCATCATCATAACAATCTTCCAAGTACTGAATAAAACTTAAAGAATGCCTACAACAATCTTTAAGCAGCAATAAGGAAGGATAACCTTCTTTATACATTTCACAGAACACATCATGGAAATCAGCAAGAGAATATAATGAACCATTTTCCAAACTTTTATACCAAGACCATGCTTTTCCTTCTAAAGTGGCCATAAACATCCTCATGAGACAATCCTCAGGAAAGTGAACCTTAAGACTGCGTGCATGCATATGAAACCTAACCAAATGAAGAGCAGCATTGTCTTTCTTTTCATCTTTGAATATTGGAAGATCCTCTAACCAATCAACCTTTGGCATAGGATTTTGAAAACCAGGGATATGAGACCGATTCATAGGAGCATACCTGGCATTCATTCTTGCAGTGGAATTCATCTTGAAACTTCATCAAGCTACTGATCTTCTAGCAGTGGAGTCACCTTCCAATTTCTTATTCGATGTGTGGAGTCGCCAAGGTAGTTTTGCGGCCTTAAAAAGATGTCTGAGCTCCTGCTACCTTCAGAAGTTCAGCCTCTAAATTTCGGGAATGAATAGACTTTAGGCTCCCGGTAGACGCACCAAAATGTTATCTCAAAATCAAGCACTGGAAGGCTGTAGGCCAGGTTAATTTCAAGTAACTATTTCAAACCAGACTTATGACTAAGGCTTAGCCTCCTTAGCCTGAGAGGGCTCTCTCAAAGGGTTATTGATTTTGATTAATGATTTGAATAGATGGCTAACTCTATGGTTTATAATTGTATATGTTTATAGGTTGAAAGATGAAGGCTGGCTACCATTGGGCTATGGAGTCAAAGTATGTTTCAGTACCACAACAAGATCAGCTTAACATAAAGTCAGGGCATTCAACATTTGAATATTCAGAACACAACACACATATGGAACCATAGCTCATAGGTGTACAATCACTCAGAATTCACTGATTGTGCTCTGACTTCCTGTGTGAACTTATGTTTCTTCATAAGTGTTTTCAGTTGGGAGATACTAAGCTTTCATTGAGACCCTACTTTCAGAAAACGGATTTTTTCTTGTTTGCCATGTGTTTTTTAAGGACAGATTCTGAACATATGGAGGAATGTTTTAAAAAACCAAGAGAGGTTATTGTAGTAAGAGAGTTTATGAAGATAAACCTCCTTCAGAATTCCAAAATACCCTTTCATCTGACCAGAAACTGATCTTGAAAAAGACTGCTAAAACCAGAAGACAAAGCTTGACTTTCAGCAGTTTCGTAGTGCAAGTTTAACCATAAATTCCTCCCACCTCAGAATGAATTTGAAGAAACTGAAAGAGTTTTTTGTAGTGCAGCATGCTAGGAATAAAACCCTCTTTCAGTTTGTAAAATAAAGTTCTCAGTTGCTCAAGAAAGCTTTTAGAAATTGACTAGTAAAAGCAGAAAACATAGTTTTTCTGCTAAAACAGGCTGCTACAGGGGTTTCGTAGCGCGCTACGAAAACTCCTAGTTCAGTGATTTCGAAGCCTGTTTGAAAATTTCTCCAAAGTAATGTTAGATATGACTTCCAAACTCATGGTGAGACTTCTAGGACATGGAATGAGGCTGTCAGACTTTGATGGAAAAGAGATATGACCTTGAAATACTTCTAACCTTATGACCTAACTCTTAAAGCATGAAATGACCTAGAGACGCTTTAACACCATGACTAAAAGAAGGGTTTGTAAATGAGAATGACACTAATTGTGATGAGCTGACTCAAAACTTATAAGACTAAGATTAGAAACAAGGCAACTTACCAAGGCTTAGAGACAAAGATTTTAGGGTGATAACAGTGGCTCCACTAGGGATAGTGTGCCCTTGTGGTATACTAAGAACTTGTAGCTCCAGTGCCGCTATCCATCCTCTAGAATAAAACTCTGAACCTATGCCCAATTTTCTCCCCAAGCCTTTAATGATTTCTGAATGAAGAATTCAAACTGCACCTACTAAAACAGATGCTCAGTCAACCCACCCTGAGCTTATTCGCACATTCCTACCTACCCTATCAGCTGCATTCTCCAATTGTAGCTCAAGGAACATGAAACTTCCAATGAAGCCAATCATCAATCTGATCTGAAACTTGGATCTCCTTACTGTGCTTGAAGCATAAATAAACCAGATACTGAAATAACCAAAGAAGCATGAGGTGTAACTGTTCTTCAAGATGAACATATAATTGGAAGCCTGAACAGTAAATCTTTTCCATGTAGTCAGCTATAGGGTCAAAAAACACATGGTTAGTTTGATAATCATCATAACATTCTATCTCTTTAGACAAATGATTCTCAACCACACAAGACCCCTTTGATGTGCTATCCAATTTGCTATTTGACAAGCTATCCAACTGCTTTTCTGAATCATTCCAACACACAATGGAATTTTCCTCATTATTATCATCATTCTTTGGTGTAAGCTGCTGCAAGAAATTACAAAAATGAACAATCTT